>JAACNH010000331.1:136414-254734 GCA_019447015.1 Hymenochirus boettgeri
ATGGGTAGGGTATAAAGGTTGGACTAGATGGACGTATGTCTTTATACCCTACCCATAATGTCTGTATAACAGTTACATAGTAACATAGTATTGGAGATTGTATAAAGACATACGTCCATCTAGTCCAACCTCTATACCCTACCCATAATGTCTGTATAACAGTTACATAGTAACATAGTATTGGAGGTTGTATAAAGACATATGTCCATCTAGTCCAACCTTTATACCCAGCCCATAATGTCTGTCTAACAGCAAACGTCGCTTCTCCAATGTAAACAGCCCTAACTTGTCTAATCTGTATTACCCCTGTCTGCGTGCAGTATTCCCTGTCTCGGGCAATCTTCCCTGTCTTGTCAGTAATTCCCCCTGTCCTGGGCTTATGCCCTTCTGGGTGATAATTTCCCTGTCTCTTCTCTGTGCAGTATTACCTGTCTGGCGTGCAGTAGCCCTGCTTCGGGCAGTATTCCCTTCTGTGTGCAGTCTTCCCTGTCTCGCTGTGCATATTACTGTCTGTGTCAGTATTCCCTGTCTCTGTGCAGTTACCATTCTGGTCAGTATCCCTGTTTCTCTGGCAGTATTAACCTGGCTGGTGCAGTCATTTCCCTGGTCTCTGTGCAGTATTACCTTTCTGTGTGCAGCATTCCTTTCTCCATATAGTAATAATAGCATTTTACTTGCATTCATGCGCGCTGATAGTATAATAGACATTTTACTTACTCATTGCGGATTCCGTGGCTCCGTATAGTATAATAGACATTTTACTCGCAAATTTGCACGTCGACATTCGATCTTTTATCGAAAGTCCGAAATAGTATCCAAACTCCGGTCGGATAGTTCGAGAACTCCTAATTCTTTCAAATCAAATCGAACGTTCAGCTTGACTTGGGTTCGCGTTCAAGGTGTCTAGTCCCATCTCTACAGGACACATAAGTACATTGCAATTGAATCAAGAAGAGCAATACTTGTGCCTATGGCTGATCCCGTTCCTCCCAAATCCATTTTACAATGACTCTGCCTGAAAACCTGTTTACATGAGAAGATGATGCAGGCTGTAATAATTGACAACAGTGTAGTCAGACAGGCAGGTGAATTCATATTTGAATCATTTTTAAGGGAACAGGTAGACGGATTGAAAGTGAGAGCAATTAAAGGATACTTTTAGGAGGCCATTCATGTGCATTAAAACCTGTTTTGTATTATTTAATAATACCGGGCTGCCATACCGCTTGTGTACGGTATTGCCACCTTAGTGTCTCGTTTTTCATATAATAGCAATATATTATTTTGATTATTATATAATCAGAACCGGGAAGCGAGGAATGCACACTACGAAAGGGGTTTCTTTTATCTTTGGTCCCTGGCTCCACAACACATTGGTAATCATCGCTCCTTATCCTCCCCATCTTCAATCAATTTGCATTGGAATAGTTCACTTTGTAGTGTTATTTAAAATTCCTCCCCTGACACCTTGCATTGAAGATCTATCCCAGTAACTAGTCCAGCGTAAAATTCTGTACTCAATCGATTTCATGTTGTTGCCTGTCCATGCCCCCCTGACCCCATTATTCCTTGCCTGTGTGCAGTACTCCCTGTCTCTCTTGCATTATTATCTGGTCTTTTGCAGTATTCCCTGTCTCTGTCAGATATTACCTGTCTGCGTGCAGTATCCCTGTCTCTGGCATATTCCTGTCTGTGGGCCTATTCCCTGTCCCTCTGGGCTGTTATTCCCTGTCTGTGTGCAGTATTCCTGCCTCGTGCATATTCCTTTCTAGCGGCAGTATCCTGTCTCTGGGCAGTATTCCCCGTCTGTGTGCATATTCCCTGTCCTCTGTGCAAGTATACCTGTCTGTGTGGCCTATTCCTGTCTCTGTGCGTCATTTACCTGTCCCTTGTGTCAAGTATTTCCCTGTCTCTGTGCAGTATTACCCTGGCTGCGTGCAGTATTCCCTGTCTCGTGCAGTATTATTACCTGTCTGTGTGCAGCATTCCCTGTCCTGGTGCAGTATTACCTTCTGCGTGCAGTATTTCCCCTGTCTCTGGGCAGTATTCCTGTCTGTGTGCAGTATTCCCTGTCTGCTGTGCGTATTACCTGTCTGCGTGGCATTAGTTCACTGCCTGTGTGTGCAGTATTCTCTTTCTCGGTGGGCAGTATTCGTCTCTGGTGCGTATTTCCCTCTCTCTGTGCATCTTCCCTGTCTCTATCAGTATTCCTGCCTTGTGGCATATTTCCCCTGCCTGTGTGTGCATATTATCTGTCTCTGTGCAGTATTCCGTCGTTGCAGTATCTCCCTCTCCTGTGCAGTATTCCCTCTCTCTGTGCATTTTCCCTGTCTCTGTGCAGTCATCCCCCTTTCTCTGTGCAGTATTCCCTGTCTCCAATTCAAGTATTCCCTGTCTCTCTATGCAGTATTCCCTATCTCTATGCAGTAATTCCTATCTCTGTGGCAGTAGTCCCTATCCAATGCAGTATCCCTATCTCTTATGCAAGTCCCTTGTTTCTGTGGTCAGTATTTCCCCTCTCTCTGTTTCAGTATTCCCTCTCTGTCATTTCCCTGTCCTATTCAGTATTTCCCTATCTCTATGCAGTATTCCCTCCTCTGTGGCAAGTATTCCCTATCTTGTAATTATTCCCTATCTCTCTGCGTACTTGCTAGTCCCTATGCAGTAATTCCCGATCTCTATGCAGTATTCCCGTCTCTCTTCAGTATTTCCCTATCTCTGTGCAGTATTCCCTATTCCTGTGCAATATCCCTGTCCTCTGTGCAGTATTCCATACTCTCATGCAGTATTCCCCTCTCTCTATGTCGGTATTTCTCTCTCTCTGTTTGCAGTAATCCCTATCTCTGTGCAGTATTCCCCTACTCTGTCCATATCCCTATCTCTGTGCAGTATTCCCGTCTGTGTGCATAATTCCCTATCTCTGTGTCAGTCTTCCCTATTCTCTGTCAGTATTCCCTATCTCTGGTGCAGTATTCCCTGTCGGTGTGTGCAGTAGTCCCTATCTCTGTGCATTTTCCCTGTCTGTGTGCAGTATTCCCCTATCTCTGCAGTATTTCCTTTCTATAAAGATGTTTCTCTTCCTAACGCTGAACGGGAAACGTGAATCCCCTGATAAAATCTGCTTTTACGTTTATTTTCCAGAGAGCATGGTTCAGAAGTTTACTCGTACTTAGACTTCCAGCAACCCAGTGAATAATTTTATGGGAACTGACCCACAGTTTCTAACAAGAGATCACTCGCTATGTGCACAGCGCCTGCGAAGTAGTTGTAGTCTTAAGCAAGGCCAGAGGGTGATACATCAACTTGTTGTATTATTGATCGAGTGTGCGACAGAAAAAAGGGCAGGGGGGGTGCTCTGTCTCTTGGTAACAATGTTGGATGACTGTCAGGGGGTGGACTGGGTGTAACAGTTCCGCCTATTAAAGTCTACTAATGAAATAAATGTATATTTATAGTGTATATGATAGGTGTGTGGACCTCTACTCCTGGTGCTGTGTGCATCTAAAATGATATCACAGTGATTTATAAACCCTGCTTCTATCGCTCGGTGTCATCACTGAAGTGTGCTGTGCTGACACACTGACACGAGTGACTGTGTCCAGTGGTATATGCTGGACCCCCCCCAGAAACCGCCCACAACATAGGCATTCAGGTAGCCCAATGCATACATCATGAAACATCCGTCCCATGACCCGCCCACAACGCATGGGGTGGAGGTTGCGTTCACAGAGGGGCGGGGTTTGTGCTCTGGAAGGTGGGTGCACCGCATGGGGGTGGGGTGGTTCGATTATTTTCCTCACTAATACCCGATACCGTATCTGTACCAATCACATGTGGTTTTAACCACACAGTGTAACATTAGGTTGCAGCTGTAAAATATCAACATTAAGCTGAATGTGGTTGTACTCGCTACCTGCTTCCCTGCTGTAACCACATACAACATACTTCTTCTGGGCCAGCATAGAAAGCCCAACACTCTTGACTCTCACTGACTATGATCCATCGGCACAAGAGATAGTAGATTGAGGTCAAATGTACTCTCATAAGAAAGTAGGCTCGGGCTGTACTCTGCTGTACGAGTCCGTACGATGAGTACACAGCTGACTGTCGTAAGAGACGAGGAGGGTTCAAGACGAGAGGAAAGAGGCTAGCCGAGTTCGGAGCAGGGGAGTGCTGTCGAAGCCTGAGGACGACACCGCTTGAGGAGGCTTCTTCCTGTTAAGTACATCAGTCCTTCACAAGCCGTCACTAGAGTTTACATTTAGCATTTACCAACACTGCACACTCCAATTCAAGACAGGCATAGTCAACTTATCAGAGGCTAACTGAGTTTCTTTTAGAGCAGCAAAGACAAAAACCAGGGGTCAACAAGGGTGTTTGAAGTTTGATTCCAGATTTACGACTACTCCCCCTAGCTGATGTTATAGACAGATTCCATTTGCTTAAATGCTTAGAGTGTCAGTGTCCCTTTGGTTATTGATGGGCAATATTGACGTTGCTCACATATTCCTCTCCAGGTTATAGATCCCTCAAGTATCGATGTTATCAATTCCCTCCAACCCATACCCTATTTGTTGAATCGCATTATTTCCTTCTAGAGTGTTAATAACGATCGTCTTCTTGGCAGTGAATAAGGTCTCCATTGTAGATTCTTGTTGGGTTTCATTTTTTATATGTGGCCACTCAGTGAAGGTCACTATTACCCCATTCATCAATATAATATGGGTTTCCCCATATACATATTCCACTACACAAGTATATATTATGTTACATGTAATGGTTGGTCTTTAAAGTGACTCAATGGTACCACAGACCCCTAGCTTTAGAGAATTCCAGATACATGGTTCGGCCACACATTGCCCTGAAATAGATCTGTTCCATTCTTCACTATTGTAATATAAACAATAGACTGTTCCAGGGTGAAATGGCATGTTTTATTGGTCCTTGCACGAACTAATACCAATAGTTAACCCATTCTTGCCAGTCACTCCAACTCTCCTGACATAACCTCCATATCAAACACCACAAAAATGAATCAGTCACAATGTAATTATAGACTCGTAAATGGCTAAAGCAGAGGGATAGATCTTGTTGACTCGCTCAGGTTTTTATGAGAGGAAAATCCCAACTAGGATTCGAACGTTTTCGATTACTGTCAACTTTGCATCCTCAATGACAGATCTCTAGTGAAATATTAGTGTGGGAAATGTCGAGTTCTAGCAAGAGAACAGAATGTAATATAAGGAGATATATCTATTAATATATAATAACAGACTTGTAAATGTGGCTTTTGAACATGGGGCAGGTTTCGTTTTTTCTTTGGTTTTTACGAGGGGTAGTAAAGAATTTCCAAAGATTAGATTTAGCAATGTTAGATTTGGCAACATAGTTGGTAAACCTTTCCTGATCGACTTTATATGACCATTAAAGCGTGTAAAGTGGTGTTTCCGCCAAGGTAATCTTTGTTGCAACAGAATGAACGTCCTAATCATCTTTGACTTCTCGGTGAAAGACCTGGTAGGAAAGGGTGTGAGTCATACTAGTAAATGTCCGAGGCAGGAAAGTTAACTCGGTGTTACAGAAAGTGTGTGTTAAACCGGTTTGGATCATATTTTAAAAAAAATCAAGTCCTGATGGTCGCAATAAGAAAGAGAAAGTGGGTCAAAAGCTGGGTCAAAACGTCACAACGGACAAAACAAAGGTGGTGGAAAAATGTATTTGGACAAAAGTGGGGATGTCGACCGAGAGTTACATAGTAACATAGTTTAGAGGTTCGATAAAGACATTACGTCCACTAGTCCAACACTTTAACAGACTACCCTCCCCTTTAACCCTACCTAACCCCCCTATTGATCCAGAGGAAGGCAAAACAACAAACACACCAAACAACAAAATAGCTACAAAAGGGGGGTAGGGGGGGGGATTCCTTCCTGCTCAAAACGGCATTTGGAAAGTAGCTATCCTGTACCACCAGAACAACATTTTATATATATAGATATATATAGATATATATATTATAATATTATATATATATATATATATATATTATATAATATATATATGATATTACCAATACCTATAATTCCTCAATAGTATATAGTCCCCCGTACCAACCAAACTACAGTATATTTTATAATACCATACTTCTCAAATATTATATAGTATCCCGTACCAACCAGAACTGCAATATATCATTAATACCAGTAATTTCTCAATATTATATAGTATCCCTGGTACTAACATCAGACTGCAGTATATTATTTATTCCATAATCTCAATATTTTATAGTATCCCTGTACCACCAGAACTACACTATATGTATTAATACCAGTAAGTCTCAATATTATATAGTATCCCTGTACAACCAAACTCAGTATATGTTTATACCTTAATTCTCATATTAATATTATACCTGTACCAACCAGACCTACACTATATTATTAAATACCAGGATTCGTCATATTATATAGTATCCCCGTACCAACCGAACTACGGTATATGTCTTAATACCAGTAATTCTCCAATATTATATAGTATACCCTACCAACCAAACTCAGTATATGTTTAATACCAGTAATTCTCAATATTATATAGTATCGGCCCCGTACCAACCAGAACTACATATAAATGCATTAATCCCAGTCATCTCAATATTATATCGTACCCTCTACCAACCCCTCCATTCCCTTTTATTACTTTAGTTGCCCTTCTCTGAACTGCTTCCATTTCCAGATGTCCCCTTTTGTATATTTGGTTTTCCAAACTGCAAAAACATGCAATAAACATTTCTGTTTTGACTGTGTAAGAGATGAGGTTGTTGTTTCAAACAAAAGCCGGCAAATTATTTCACATTAAATTTCTCTTCAACACACAATTTCCTCGTATTGTCTTTCACATTTCTTCTTGGCATTCTTCTTTTCTTCCAACCTTCAAGGATGTCCACAGATCCTCTGATATGACCTATTATGAACATTCACCAAGAGTTTATTGTATGGCCCATTAATTATTTGTATTAAGCGATGAAATGTCCTTCTCCAATATAAACAGCCCTTACTTGGTCTAATCTGCCTGCATAGTCAATGCCCCTTCCATTCCCCTTATTATTTAGTTGCCCATCTCTGAACTGCCTCAATTTCCAAGAATGGTCCCTTTTGTATATGGAATTCCAAAACTGCAACCCCCCCCCCCCCACCCCCCATGTTCCAATGAGGCCTTCTCCAAGTGCCTTGTAAAGGGGAAATAATATTTTCCTCCCTGGAATCTATTCCCCTCTTTATACAAGACCAATATCTTTGCTAGCCTTTCTGCATTGTGTGCTACCAACCAAGTCTGTTATCTCCCATAATCCCCCACACCTTTTTTTTTCACGTAGCAACATATGTATTTATTACAATAACCCCAAGATAGAGAAAAAATAAAAAGAACAAATATTATTAGTGTCCCTACAAACATCCCCTATCTGGAAGAGGTTGTCTGTATAAACCAATGATTAAATATAATTAAAAAAAGCCACGTACCGTTTTATCCTTTGTGTGTCCTTTTATTATCAGTGCAAAAAAAACTGTGCAAACAAAACTGTGCAAAATATGCCAAAATTATAACGCAAACATCTTCAATAGCACCAGTGGTAGTATTAACTGGAGCATAATTCATCAGCAGCATCCGGGTATCTCACCTTTTGCAAAAAGGCATATATAGTCCTTTACTGAGCAGCCTGTGCTCATCGTAATCCTGTTAGGCAATATCTGTAACTCTGAAAAGAAACAGTGGTCTAATAAGCTGGACTAAAGGTTCACACACGTGTGATGGTTGGTGCCCGACCCGTGAACGCATGATGTTGTAAAAACGGCGGGCCGTTTTCAGCAGCCGTACCGTTCCCTGTGTGTACCTGTCTGGGCCGAAAACGGCTTGTCGCCCGACCGGCACGATTACGGGGCAAAGTGTGGCCGTCATTATAGATGGACTAGAACTCGAATCGAACCCAGTTCGAGCAACTATTCGAATTCGAAGGAATTCGGACTTTCTCGAACTATCCCGGACCCGGATTTTCCGTATTTTCGCCGTTCGTAAAAATTGAATGTTTCGACCGTGTCAGAAATGTGTCGAGAAATGTCTATTATAAACCTATACCGAGCATCGAATCCGCAAGTAAAAATTTTCTATTTATACCTATACGTGAGCATCGCATCCGCAAGTAAAATTCTATTACTACCTATCCGTGAGCATCGATCCGCAAGTAAATTCGATTATACTATACCTGAGCATCAAATCCGCTCGTAAAATGTCTATTATACCTATAACCTATACGCGAGCATGCGAATCTCACAGTCCAATGTCCTATTATACTATACAAGTTATCGAATCCGCATAAAAATGTCTATTATACTTATAACGCGAGCATCGAAGCCGCAGTAAAATGTCTGTTATAACCTATACGTGAGTATCGAATCCACCATAAAAGTCTATTATACCTATACGCGATGTATCGAATCCCTCGTAACATGTATATATACCTATACGCGAGTATAGATCCACTAGTAAAAGTATATTATACCTATATACGCGAGTACGAATCCACGAGTAAAATGTCCTATTATCCTACGCGAGCATCGAATCCGCAAGTAAAATGTCTATTACACACCTTACAATACGCGAGGTAATCGAATCCGCAGTAAAATGTCTATTATACCTATACGCGGTATCGAATCCGCAAGTACATGTCTATTATACCTATACGCGAGATCGATCCACGCAGTAAAATGTCTATTATCCCTATACGTAGCTAGTATCGTAATCCGCTATAAATGTCCTATTTACCTGATACGCGAGTACCGAATCCCCAGTAAAATGTCTATTATACCCATACCGAGTTCGAATCCGCTAGTAAAATGTCCTATTTATACCTATTACGCGGCGCATCGAATCCAAACCAGTAAAAATGTCTATTATACCTATCGCGCGTATCGAATCCCCCAGTAAAATGTCTATTATACCTTCGCGAGCATCGAAATCCGCCAGTGAAAATGCTATTATACCTATACCGATCATGAATCCACCAGTAAAAAATGTCTCATTATACCTATCCGCGATTATCGAATTCCGCTAGTAAAATGTCTATTATAACCTTACGCGAGTATCGAATCCACCAGTGAAAATTCTATATACCGATATCGCAGCATCAATCCGAAGTAAATGTCTATATACCTCACGCGAGCATCGATCGCAAGTAAATGTCTATTATACATATACGCAAGTATCGAATCCGCAAGTAAAAAATGTCTATTATAACCTATAACGCGAGATCGAATCCGCAAGTAAAATGTCTATTATACCTAAATACTCTAGCCTCATAATCCGCCAGTAAATGTCTATCATACCTCATACGCGAGCACGCATCCGCAAGTAAAATGTCTATTTAATACCTATACGCGAGTATCGAATCCGTCAAGTAAAATGTCTATTAGACCATACGCGAGTATCGATCCACCAGACAATGTCTAGTATACCTATACGCGAGTATCGAATCCACAAGTAAATTTCTATTGAACAATACGCGAGTATCGAAGCCACACCAGTAAAAGGTCCTATTATACCTATAACGCCGAGTATCGAATCCCGCAAGTAAATGTCTATTATACCTTACGCCGAGTATGTCGTAATTCCAACCATTACAATGTCTATTATACGCTATACTCGAGTAATTCGAATCCCCAGTAAATGTCTTTATACCTATACGCGAGCATCGAATCCGCAGTAAAATTTCTCATTAACCTATACACGCGAGCCTACGAATCCACGATAAAGTCTATTATACCTATACGCGCGCATCAATCCCGAGTAAGTGGCTATTCAAACCTATACCTAGCATCAAATCCCTCGGTAATGTCTATTATAACCGTACTCGAGATCGAATCCACAGTTAAATGTCTCTTATACCTATAATACGCGAGCATTCGAATCCACGAGTAAAATGTCGATTATCCTATACGCGAGCATCAAATCCACGAGTAAAGTGTCCATTACACCTATATCACGCGAGCATCAAATCCTGCGGAGTAAAATAGTCTATTAACCCTAACGCGACATCAAATCCACGAGTATAAGTGTCGATTAACCCTATAACGCGAGCATCGAATCCCTGAGTAAATGTCTATATACCTATATATACGCTAGCATCAAATCCACGAGTACATTGTCTATTAAAACTATACGCTAGCATCAAATCCGTGAGTAAAATTCTATTATACCTTTTATAAATGTCTATGATACCTATAATACGCGAGCATCGAATCCACGAGTAAAGTTCTATTAAAACCTCTACGCGAGCATCAAATCCGTTAGTAAATGTCTTATACTATTACTATAGCATCAAATCCGTGAGTAAAATGTCTATTATAACTATACGCGAGCAATCGAATCCACAGTAAAGTCTATTATACCTATACGCGAGCAATCAAATCCACGAGTAAAGTGTTCCCCTATTAAAACCCTATACTCGCGCATCAAATCCGTGAGTAAAATGTCTATTCTACCTATACAGAGCATCAAATCCTTTGAGTAAAATGTCTATTCTACCTATACGCGAGTATCGAATCCGTGAGTAATGTCTATTATACCTATTACGAGACATCAAATCCGCGAGTAAAATGTCTATTATACCTATACCGAGCAATCGAATCCACGAGTAAAAGTCTATTATACCTATAAGACGAGAGCAAATCAAATCCGCGAGTAAAATGTCCTATTATACCTATCCTCTAGTATCGATCCCAAGTAAAATGTCTATTATACCTAGTCGCGAGTATCTATCCACGAGTAAATGTCTATTACCACCTATACTCGAGCATCAATCCCGAGTAGAAGTGTCTATTAAAACTATACGCTAGGCATCCAAATTCCGTGATAAATGTCTATTTAACCTATACGCGAGCACTCGAATCCACGCGTAAAGTCTATTATACCTAGATTCGAAAGCATCGAATCCACGAGTAAAAGTCTATATACCTATACGCGAGCATCAATCCCCGAGTCAAAAAGTGGCCCTATTAAAAACCTATACGCGAGCCATATCGAATCCGCGGTAAAGTGTCTGTTAAAACCTATACGCGAGCATCAAAATCCACACGAGTAAAATGTCCTGGTAATCTAGAGGCACGACCGCGTGCATCAAATCCCGCAAGTGTCTTTTACGTGAGTCCCTAGAAGGACTAGAGTATCTCTTAGTGTAATACAGATTGAATATCCTCATTACACCCTCATATTTTCCAGTCCCTGCTTATAACAAAAAAAGGACTATGATTAAATACGTCTCGATAGTGTAAACAGAGGGAATATCCTCATTTATATACCCTTCCATATTATTACAGTCCAGTCCCCGCTATAAGGACTAGGATTCTCTATATGTAAACGATGAATATTCCTCATTTATACCCTTCTCATTTTAACAGTCCCCGCTATAAGGAACGGATTCTCTATAGTGTAACAGAGTGAATTTCCTCATTTATACCCGGTATATTATTCCAGTCCCCCTATAAGGACAAGGATTCTCTATAGTGTAATCCAGATAATCTTTCCTCATTTATATCCCTTCATATTATTCCAGTCGCTTTCATGTGATCACAGTAATGTATCCTAAAACCCCTTTGTTTATAAAGTAGCCAGTGTTAGATATATGATATTGTAATGGGGCCTAGAATGTGCATTGATTATCTTTTCTATTTCTAGCTTCATATTAATTACAGTCCCTTCTAGAAAACTAGGATTTTCTATAGTGTATACAGAGTGAAATTCCTAGTTTTGACCTTCATATTTATTACAACATCCGCTATAAGACAAGATTCTCTTAGTTAGTACGAGGGGGGAAAAAGGTTTGCAAAATTTCTATTATCCTTCATATAATCCTTAATCTTTTCCATACCCCATTATTTAATGGTGCCACATTCTCAGCCCTTATTCTTTTTACTATTGATATATTAAAAAACATTTTGTGGTGGACTGCTTTGTTTCGTCTTCCTATTTTTTTTTTATTTTAGCTACTTTGATTGATTTCTTTACTTCTTGCACTCTTTAGTTACAGCTTTTTACACTCCCTGTAAGCCTTTTTCGGTTCCCACCTCCCCGATTTCAAAATTTTAAACACAATTTTCTTTTTTTATATCTATTTTATTACCTGAGCATTAAGCTCAGGTAATGAGATTGACCTCATTTTTTTTAACATTTGTTCCCTAAAAGTTAAATTTAGAATGGTAATTGTTTAATGCCCCTTTAAAAGCAGTCCCATTGTCAGGTACCTTACCTAATGTAGGACAAATTCAAATAAGTGTATAAAGATGGGAGATGTTTGAGGACTACCCTCCAGCCATGGCCAACTCCTATACATTCTCTACAGGAGCCGACAGGACCAAAAGAAAATTTTCGGTAGTTCCAAGTGATCCTAATGGCCTCAGAACTGTGGTACACACTTTCAAATCAAAGGGCGATACCAACAGATTCCTATGGAGTGTCGATTTATCATTAAAGCTTTAACCTAATTCGACACTCTTTTGAGCCATACAACCTTGAAGTACAGAATAATTCCGTTTCAAGCCAAATCACACATCACCGCCCCCCTATATTCCGTGTAGTTCTGTGTATTGGTCAATTGGAGTGATGTCCGACTGGTTTTTTGTCCGCATCAGACGAATGACAATTTGACACATCAGAAAAACATGTCAATCTTTAGTACCTAATGGACCTCATGGTCTGTCACGGCGATGTTTGCGGCCATGTCGAGAAAAACAGTCCTTCATCCAACTCCTGCCGACTGTCGAAGTGCTAAAAAAAACGATCACCAGAAGATATATTGTAATTATCTACTTCCTTCCCTGCAAAGCCCAGATACCATGTACACGTGCACACAGGACATGAATACAAACATATTACAAGAACAATGATTCTCAATAAGATGAAAAGGAAGGACAAATTGGTTTTGGTGTAATCCACTCCAGGAATTTGCCTTAACTGACCTCCTGGAACCACAGATAAAAGCATGCAGTGTTCTGGCTGCAAACCTCAGCGTCTTTACATATTTATTTATGTTCAATAAGAAAAGGCTTCGAGGTGTATAGCTTGGTACCATACTAGGAATGTGGTCATATCATTACTATATATCTGGAGCCTATGGAATAATGTTTTTGTAACATACGTCTTTCCACTTTCCTCCTCTTTCTAACCTGGAAATTAGAAAAGGACAACCTGGTGCCTCTCACTTATCCTACACATGATGGAATTATGCACCAAGACAGAGGCGCCCAGAAGGAAGTTTCATGACCAAATAATCCATAGTATTCTATTATATACGGATCCTATATAATATTATTATATTCTCTACTTGCCTGATTAGCACTTTTTCATAAAGTATTTCATTTATGTCCCAGTTTTTTAACTGATAAAAATACCATTTTCGCTACATATCATTAGTGTCCTTTTTCTGAATTTTCGAATTTTTGTTTGTTACAACAGGGACGTGTTTTCGGCAAGATGAAAATTTTCATTAGCGCTACACGTAGCATTCTTTATCAGCGGACCTCAAGGAACTCCTCAGGAGGGGACGAGTGGATTGCTAATCTATGTAACAACAGTCTATTACAGCTCCTATGTAACAATCTATATAACAATCTCTATAACAATCTATATACAGTCTATGTAACAGTCTATATACAATCTATAAACAATCTAGTACCGTCTATGTAACAGTCTATTAACCATCTATGTAACAATCTATGTAACAGTCTAATGTAACAGTCTATGTCAGCAATCTATTAACAGCGAGGCTCCAGTCTATATAACAATCTATTACGTCTATGTACAGTCTAGTAACAATCTATGTAACAAGCTATAATAAAAATCGATGTAACGTCTATGTAAACCGTCTATGTAACACTCTATATAACACTCTATGTAACAAGTCTATTAACATTCGAGGGAACAAGCTAGGGAACAATCGGAGAACAGTGGTTCTTGAGAGAACAGGCGAGGACAACCGAGGACCAAGCTTTTTATTTTTCCGTCCTATGTAGACAATCGATGGAAACGAAGACGATATCAACAATCTATGTAACGCGTCTATGTAACCCCATCGATATACACAAGCTATGGAACCGGCCGATGAACAGGCGATGGAAACAAGCGTAGGAACACAGTCGATGGACCAGATCTAGGTACCAATCTAGGGGAACAGGCGAGGGAACGAGTCTATGTAAACCAAGCGATGTAACCATCCTAGGGAACAAGCTGATTTACCAATCTATGGGACAGGCGATTAACATCTTATACAATCTACAAGGGAAACAGCTAGGGGAGGCAGGGCTAGAAGGAGAGGTGCTCGTGAAGGACCAGAGAAATGGAACAATCAGGAGGGAACACGGCGTAGAGCAGAAGGCGAGTGGGACAAGCTAGTGAACGAAATGACTAGACAGACAAGGCTACGGAAGTGAACGAGGCGATGGTAACGTCGAGCTAAAAATCAAGGGGAACGGCGGTAGTGCTAGGGGCGTGTACATAAATGTAAACGATGGACGGGTTGACCATAGGACGGTTCAGAGGATGTGACAGAGAGGTGGGGGGAGGTGGAGGGCTGTACATAGATTTTATCAGAACGGTGGACCGAAGCGAGGGCAAGTGTTCTATGTCACGTCTAGATAACATCTATGAACATCTATAGAACAAGCGGTGTGTACAGATCTATGTAACAATCGTAGTGGTAACAGTATCAACAACTAGTTGACCGTCGAGATAACAATAGAGGTAAAGGCTAGGTAACAAGCGAAAAGACAGCGATGTACAGCGGAACATGCGATTAACAGGCCGATATAACATAGACTCGGTAATCAGTCTAGAGAAAAATCTAGAAACGGTCGAGGTAACAAGCGAGGAACCAGTAGCCTAGTTAACACCTTAGACCACAAGCTCATAACCAAGCGACGGGACAGCCAGGCAGATACCGCAAGTCCGAGGACAGTCCGATCGGAACAGGCGAAGATATTAACAAAGAAGGGGACGGCGACGAGACACACCAGTTGTGCGAAGAGTAACCAAAATCTCAGTCTCTGTCAGCTTTGAGTGTCAGTCGGGTGAACTAAGAAGCGAGGGGAACAGCGAGAGGAACACAGTAGAGGTGGGACAGGTGGCTAGAGAAAAAGCGAGCTCCCGCGGCCGTAGTGGGTAGACAGGTCGGACGGGGAACAGGCGAGAGAACAAGCGAGGAACAAGCATAAGGACTTCGTCAAGGGAGGGGAACAGGCTAGAGAACAAGCTATGGACAAGAGAGTACCATGGGAGGGTACCAAGCGTTTGTTGGATCAAGGGAGGAGGAGCGAGAAAAAGCGAAGAACAAGCGAGGGGAACATCAGCGTAACAGCTATGAGAAAAGCGGAGAACAAGCGTATGAAATCTGGAGAGTTGGAGGACGGTGAGTTAAAAGCGAGGAACTTGAGGGTTCAGGGAACAAGCACAGAGACAGGCAGGGAACCAGCGAGGGACGCGAGAAACAGGCGAGAACAGGCGAGGAACAATCCGAAGGAACAGGGCGACGAACAACCCAGGGACAGCGAGAAACAGGTCAGGGAACAAGCGACAGGCGGGGGGGGAACAGGCCGAGGGGACAAGATAGGGAACTGTTTGGAGCACCTGGCAGAAGGTTGAACAAAACAGACTGTACTAAGCTTTTCCCCACTAACGCGCCTATTGCCTATACCACCCACCCTATTAATTCTAATCCTCTATTATATATTCTGCACTCCCCTATCCACTTTCGTCCGCCCCTTATTCAACCTCCTACCACGCCAGTGTGAAGGTGGAGACGCATCGGCGCCTCCCCATCCGGAAATTCGTGTAACCTGGTGCTCATCGGAGCCCAACAGAACTACCGCGCACCTGCCATGGTTTTCACAGAGAGTAGGTTGGTAAACTCATAAGCGAAATGTAAGAAACTAACATGAATGAAGGGGGCTGAAGGGCAACGTTTCAGGAAGTATAGTTTGAGGCTGGACTTTGTCCAGTCAGAGGGGCATTGCTCGTTGTGGGCTTGGATAGACCCATGTCCATGTTCCCAGATCACCTTCCAGAGGTGGGGAGGAATGCAAAGTGTCAGAGGCTATACACACGGAACATCTCATGGGGCACAAAATCTCAGTGCCTACAGGAAACTAAAAGCCTATGTCCTTCACCGCACCATTAAACACAGACCAGTCCCGCTAACCATGCCCATATTTAATTTTGGGTAAAAACATATCATTGGGGAACTGCAAAGAACATGAAACGTGTAAACTAGGTACTGTAAATCAGGGGGATGTCAGATGGGTTTTTAAAAAAACATCTTAAGGGATTCTTTAGTTTGATCCGATCAGAATCGCCCCTTTATCATAAAGGAAAGTTCATGAAAATAATTATTTTTTTAATTCTTCTTTATATTACACATACCTACTTTTCTGCATATCCTCTTTCAATTTGCTATGCCCTTTTTGTGTGTCCATTAGTGAGCGGCCATTTCTGGTTCAGTATCGTCCATTCCCCAAATGCCCACTTCCTTAAAATGTTCCTGACAGCACTTTCTACTGATGTGACTGTTTGGATGGCAAACATGTTCGGATCTCGACTGAGTCAACTTTAAACCCAGGTCAAGGCAAGACCAATATGGACCCTTCTAGATCAGTATTATGTTAGATCACCAGTACCATAAACTTTGGGACGGTTTCAAAGTTCTACTAGGTCTCCACTTAATAACCAACTTCTCAAGTGTACGGATACTGAACTGTTGAGGCGCATGGTTTACAAATAAATTAACCTTCACAGCATAGTCTGTACGACTGGGTCTCTGTCCTCCTTCCTCTATGTCCCTCCATTTTTTTTTACCATACATGGCCTAGTAGGGTCCCATAAAAGGAACTCATATGTTGGAAACTTTATTTAAGGTAAGTATTTGGGGATTGCAAAATGCTGCTTTTATTCTAGAAGAGCATATGTATTTTAAAACCGTAATTTAAAACCGAACTTCCCCTTTAAAGTATGTAGCAATAAAAAGAAGGCGTTCCTGAGGCGTTCGTCGCCTCTGCCCTTAGCCCTTTGGTCGCCCACCTGTACTAAAAGATAGGATCCGCGCAGCTTCAATATAAATTGCTGACCCAACATTCTCCCTATACTTTATATGCTTTATAATGGAAAATGCTTTGACGTTGTATAGGGGATCTTACAAAATGACAAATGTTTAAGATGCTGTCTGTCCATCTTTCCAATTGCGTTCTGTGGTAACGACTTTTAATCTGACCCTGGTGGTGATGTTTGTATTAGCGAAGTCAATTTACTGTGTACAATGGGGAATTCACACAAATAAAGACAAGACACAACCTTTAAGAACAATTTTCGTATTTAATAGAATATATGTATTGTCCCCTAGAAACTTGGCATATTCCTAATGTTCACATGTACTCTTGAGATTCACACTTTTCTCCATAAGGTTGGTGGCCAGCTGAAAATTGTTCCATCGTCCCTCGGACCAGTTCTATGGATTCCCACTAAGAAAGGTCGGTTTTATATTATAAGTTGTGTTTAACAATGATGTTTTTCACGCACATAGAACCAAGAAAGTCATTAGATAATTAGTTCAAACCCCTCATACTCTAGGGGATGGCTCGGTTCGCGGATCTAACCCGGATCCGCCGGCAGATTTTATCCTTCGCAACGCAGATTTTCCGGATTTTTCCGCCTTCCCAAACTTCCGAACTCAAGGATTTGCTCTTATTTCCTACATAACGTAGTTTCAAATTAAGAAATTACGAGAAAACTCATATTTTCGAAATTCGAATCATAAATCTCGAATTTCAAGGATATTTTTCCTTTTAACAGGTCCGCTCGCGGATTTTCGAATTTCCGGATTTTTTCGAAAATATCGCAAAGAGGATTCCCTCAATCGGCCACGATTTGCGAAGTTCGGAACATCTCTAACTCATACTGGGAATCTCACACCCTTGAGATTGAATAGAAGATATATGACGTGTTTCCACCACACAGCAATCAATCAGCAAAACTATTTTAACAATGTCCGTTTAAATTGGCTTGTGTACAAAGCAACTGTCCCACCCATTTTACATGACATTATGATGACTAAAAATTCTACATAGCTTTCCGCAAAAAACTATAGAATCACATGGCATTGATGATCTTAAGCTGTCCTTTGACTGAGGTTAAATTTCCATCAAGCCAAACTATACATCTGCCCAAAATGTGACACAGATGCGTTTGTACAGCAATTATTACTTTAGAAAATGATTTGATCGGAATATATTAAATGGATGTTTACCCTTAAAACAAAAAAACGGTGAATTTTCAGTACCTGCCCCCCACCCCAATCAATATATTTTGTCACTGTTGTTTACGACCATATATTTAATCATAATTTGTTCCCATTCTTGCAGTGTAAGCTGGAGCCCTCCCTCCATGCGTCCAATCAAGGCATGACACTGACATCACGCCAATGAATGGACAGCTTTTCACCATGCACATGCTCAGCTTATAAAAAGTTCATTGAAACAAAGAAGAGAACAGATACTTTTACCTAGAAAGCTTAGAACTTATCACTAGATTATCGGTTACATGTACTAACTGGGAAAATATTATTTGGGTTGCTGGCAGATAACTGAACCATCACCAGTTTTTGGTTTAAGGGTAACATGGTCCTTTCAGAACATTTTTTTACATTTCAAGTGACAATTTTAATATTAGCAAATTGTCTGCCTCCCAGGACTGTAGCCGCATATCGTTGGGATTCAACCCTGGTATTACACAGACTGGTAGAGTTTGTTCCGTCTAGGCAGGTTTTGGGGGTGGAGCCTTAAATTAGAAGGGTTTACCCTTAAGAATTTTTTTTTCCCCTGATTTGCACCGATGTTTTGGTCAGCTTGTTTATTCATCCCATTCATTGAACGAAGGAAACAAAACCAAAATTCCCTAAAAAGTTTGACATAAAGATAAGGCAAAATCAAACATCTCATTGAATGGGCTTATTGATCACCGATTACTTACCCCGTGGTCAAGAGTGAATAACAAGACACAATGTGGCTCTCTGACATAATTCATTGCCGCCGCATAGGCCGTGTTTTTTTTTGAAAGGAAATATAGGACCAGAAATGTCCCATTCGTACATTGACAGAAAGACTTCAGGGACAGTGACTGGATCCAGTCGCTGTAGGTGGTCAGTAGGGTTTAAACACTCCTGGAACGGTAAGGCTTCTCCCATGCCTTCTCCATAAGCCACCACCCCCGTCCAAACCAGTGGTCATCCTCAATCACAAACCAAGGGACCCCCAGAGTCACCCTAAAAAAAAATAAAATGATGAGATGTCCAAGAAATACTATAGATTTGTTAAACACTAATGTCGGGGCATACCCTTGCAGGGCCCGCCCGATTCCCCCGTGAGATTGGAGGCCCTGCCCCTCATCCTCCACAATCTCTTTTAGTGACCACCGTTGTTCAACAGCTGATCGCGCGTATGACGGAACATATGCTGGGATCAGTTTTCCAGTTCCGCCCGGTTTTTCGTGTTTCCCTTTCACGCGCGGATCAGTTTGAAACGACTGGTCACTGAAAGATCTGATCTTGTATGGGCCCTATTACTGGTCCGTGCCCCCTGCGGTCACTGGGGTGGTCGCACGCCACTACCGAAGTGGTGCTCCTTATCAGGGGCAACTAGCAAATATCCATTAGGGCAACTTTACGCCTTCTGTATACCGGCTGTTCGGTTTTTTGCAAAAGACACTCACGGCAAATCCCATCTAATATCATTAACCTCACACTCGTATACAATGAGCATTAGTTTGAGGTTTTTGTACCGTTTAGCCATAAGTCGAGAATAGAAGTAGATCTGTGATAACTTTTATTTAACTAAGTAAAAAAATGAAGCAAGCTTTCGGTATCCTAAGCCCCTCATCAGGCTTGATGTTCCCATACTATGTTACTTCGAGAACTCGAAATTTCATTCAAGGAAGATTTTACCCGGGGGGGGTAGGTAACTGGATTGTGTGCTCGTGGTTAAATCTCCCAACTTTGGAGTCATAGTATGTAATCAGTAGGAGGAGCACATATAGGGTTGGGGAGTTTGTCAAGTAATTGCTGGGAGGCGTAACTACAATCATTACCAATTAACCCCCTGGGCAGAATCTTTACCACCATCCATGTAACCGGCACTCTCCTGTCACTTTGATTTTGGTTCCACTTGTGCCTTCGAGTTCCGGGGTGTGATAATAGTCCCAGTGCACCTTTGGGCGTCAATCAAAGGCACCCTGCCACGGGGGTTCCGGAAGGGTCTTTGGGGGTTTTGCAGATTCACTGCAGATAACACGAGGGTAGGGAATTGTTGTTTCGTACTATACAGCTGCGGCGGGATTGTGAGAACTGTGTCATTGCCATCCGGCGCCTATAACATGGTGCTCTGACTTGGACCCGATCAGACCCGGAACCCCTGGGGTTGTCCAAACCCGATTCGGGTGGGTGAGTGGGGCTGTCCGAATGTGCTGGGACTGCTTCGGACCTATTTTCCTATAATTAGCGAACATTGCTGCTGGGGATTGATGTTTGTCGACATCCGCAAATCCGATCGGAAACGCGAAAGTAGCGTCCGCTCAATTTCTTAGGGTAATCGAACGTTGAAATAGCCTGACATTCGATAATAATCAAATCCATTCCGTTGTCAGATTTCGGATCTTTGGGGATATTTCCAAGTCCTGTGGAATCCAAAACGGAACAAACGGGGTGATCTTTCGGGTGGCCATCGTCGTAGAAATGTTCATCTCCATATTTTGTAGTTACAAAGGATAAGGCCATGATTGACTAAACTGGATAGCTCCTGCCACCAGACAACTATGTTCACGTACATTAAAGCCCCATCCCTATTCACAAACCCTTTGTTTCCAAGTACTAGAAGGGAAATACTCACTACCATGATATTGGATCTCTCCCAGCCGGTCCACCCACATCAGTCCAGTTTGGGAATATCACTGTAGGTGCAGGTAGACACCGGAAGGATATAAGTTTGTGTAGATCACAATTGCTAGAAGCTCCACAAGCTGTTGTCTCCACATCTGCAGGTAGTTTGGGGATAAATGATGATAGTGGTTTCAACTGACAAGTGAACCGTCGGATTGGGATTTGGGTGTCAGTGTGTAAGTTTAGGTAACTCAAGATGAAACAGTGGACCAAGTTGAGTGGGGTGTAAGTTGGCTTGGAACAGAAGAGTTCTTGGTCACTGTTAGTGGGGGAGGAAAGAACATGCAGTTAGCAGGACAGTGATACTATTTACTATTTTTTCCCTGTCGCTAAATCTAACACACCATTAGATCCTTCGTCCCCGACCTGAGTTACCACTTGTGGTGGGTTGCCCAGAATGAAGGACTGTTTGGTCAACGGAAACCCGCTGGCCGCATTTGCACACCAACGTGGTGTCCATATAGGTTGCACGCTCAATCTGGTTTCTAACACCCTATATCACCCTTAGTCAACACATGGTCATCCGGCCCTACTGATACACTGAAACTATCGGTAGATCACGAGAATTGGCATTGTGTGTACACAGCTTTAGGACCAGTGCCCTACGGGTAGGTTGACAGATAAAATGTCTGTTTCTCATGGATTATCCTTTGCTGCCTACCATGGCGAAATATTCATTTCTCTCACACTATCTATCATTTTTCTTCCCACTCCATCCATTCTTCTTCCTATTTACTTTTCAGACCTACACTTACGTTTGGAAGCAATGAGCTGCAGAGACGAAGAAATTTTTTTTTCCGATCGATTAGTTATCAGGGATCCACCACAGAAGTTGGTCGCCCATTGAGCGAAGCTTTACCTGCAGGGCCACACACTGGTTCGCATTCTGCCTCCCGCATGCTGCTGGACCCTAGAGTTACCCCACCCTCTGGAGGTAAATATAACAGAAAGTAATTTCAAATCCATTTGTTGCTACTGCTAAAAACACATAAGGTGAAAAGGTAGTTTTGTGGGAAGTTACCACACCTCCTACTGAGACTGGATCCTCCAACTTCACCTAACGTTAGGTCTATACAGCTTCTACTTACCTGGACTCTAACAGCAATCTTGAAATGAGTTGGTCCTTATCTACCTGGTATTCAGATTACTGTTTCTAGTAGAAATTGTACCTGGCCCTACACAGAAGTATCTGCTAGGGATACTGACCATACTGCATTACATAAAGGAACATCTCACAGTGCTGGACTGGTGTTGCTCTGTTAAGTACATTTTTTCATTCTGTTTTCGGATTTACGTCATCATGATTTTCGAGGAATACCGAATGTTTAAGTTACATTTCGGTAACCCTTGAAAATAACGCGAATTTTCAGTATCCGCGAAAATACAGTCCAAATCTGAATAATCCGCCTGGTTTTGGAAGGCCCGCTTCGTATTTTCAAAACAGGGTTTCCTGTGTCTGGATCTGGGTCCAAGTCGAACCCGGATTCATCTCTAATCTTAACCCATCCTACACTTGGTCTAAACAAACATCCAGCTCAGATCACTGATCGGTTTATTTGCTTTGAATTTAATGTATCTAAATTCCGTTATTTAGGACCTCTTCTTAACCTTTTTAAAATGACAGACACCCTAATCCTCCCAGCAACGCCGTGTTGGACACCATTGGAAGTGTTCTGTTACCATAGGAGCCAGATAAAGACCAGTATATATTTTCTTCTTGTATAGATACTTAAGTTTACTTCCTGTGATCATTTGGCTTGTACCTATTGGACACTCTGTTTTATGTCAACATAGCCCTAAACATCTTGTGATCTTTAGAGTCAAACAGTTTCCCCATGAATGGTAGACAGGCACCTCATGTACGTATAACAACAGATCTGTCAAGGACAGTAGAAACAGATGGAACTGTCCACTATATTTGGTTTATAACACATCTGAAGGCAATTTAACTTTATATTACCAAGAGCTGGCTTAAACGAAGCGACTTTTCAGGGCTTTATTTATTACCTAGATAAGACCAAGGGTATAACCTTTGATTCTCATTCTGGTGGGCGGGGACGAGCCCCCCAATTTCTCTTATTAAACATTTATTATCCCCCCCTTTCTAATAAATATGACGGTTCATGTCATTTGCAACTTTGTCAGGATATTTCCCAGAATGCTTAGGATCCCACGCTTTCTCGTAACATGCCATACACAGTCAATTTTTGGACCATTTCATGATTTGGTCGAGAACAGATGAAAAATTGGGCAATCTGATGATTTTTGACAAACCGCTTGAGAATATCAACCACAAAATAAGTGATTGGGGCAAAGGGGTCATTTTTAAGTCTACCCCAACTTTCAGTCCATATACTGTATGAAGATCGACAGCAAAAGGTGGTAATTCCAACCGGTTCTTCATGAAAATGTGGTCCCGAAGCTGTGTACGGCTGATTTCGTATTCACCTTTTTTTATAAGACTCAAGAAGGGACTACATTGTGGATCCCATCATTTACTTGTCCATTACGTTTTCCTTTAGTCACTCACCTGGTTGCGCGTGAATTTTGGGATGCCTAAAAAAAATATATATAAAATGAAAATAGAAAGTAAGTATGTACTAAAAACAGTTTATAGGTCCGTTCACACTTCAAGGACTTTTGTCAAACTTGGACATAAATTTGCTAAAGTGTCCTAAACTAAAAGGAAAACTAAACAAGGCACATTATTGAACTCTCTTATCCCTTTTCAAACAAACCTAGATGATGTCTTTACTCTTAGCCTGTTTGTTAATCCAAAGAATAGGCATGTGAAGTCTCTCTTCCTAATGGCGCTAGTGTTCTTTAGACCGGCAATGTTGTTAATAAGCCCCATCCCCAAATTGATATTTTCTGAAATAGTTACAGTGGTTGCAATCAAATAGCTGTGTTTCATTTGCCTGTGGACACCTTAATGAGGATTTTTTATTATAGTTGTGGAAGTTTTGTGAGTGGGGCTTAGATGCAGCTTTTTTAACGGGGTATTTTCCGGAAAATTCAATGATTTTTTTACCAGCACTGGATACCTACGAGCATTATTATTATTGATCGTAGATTTTTATTGTATGGTCACTTTTTTCCTATCAACTCCTGTTATTTAATTTTGTGGTTACCAGTATTTCCCCTGGCTCTAGCTTTGTCTACAGTATCCAACCTGTAATAAGATGCAGGCCTCACAGGACTTTTGAAAAAATGTTCAAGACTTTTATTATTTCATGTGCAACGAACTCTACCGATGTTTTTCGGCGGTCCTTGTTCCTAGACCTTGCAAGCGTATATCTCGGTCAGTGCAAACACCAACTCCTTATAACCTATACCCCACCCCTCATTAGTGGAACATCACATACTTAATTAGTAAACATATGGTTCTACATATATTTCTTAGAACTCATCAAATTAATCATCCATTATCCTCAACAGAAGTCCCTATATGTACATTACATCATCAGGCTCCGCCATCCCACAAACGTCTATAAGGGAATGTTTAGTACATAATACATTATTTTAGGCCATTATCCACAGAAGCCCTATTGTACATTACATCATAAGGCTCGGCCATCCCACAAAAAGTCCTTATAAAGGGAAAATGTTATAATACTAATACATTCTTAGCTCCATTATCAACGAAGCCCTATATGTACATTTACATGATAAGCTCCGCCATCCCACAAAGTCCTATAGAGTGAATGTTATTATAATACATTATTAAGCTCATTACCAACAGAAACAATCCTAGATCCACCCAGGACAGTAGAATAAGCCCAGAATGATCATTTGTCTTCCTCTCCAGGACGGTGGACCTATGTACTGAATCTGGTCTGGAGCACATTGTTACCTAATGCCCTTTTTCTCATGAGACAATGAGCTTGGTATCTAATCGTAGATAAGGCCTTTCACCTGTGCTTCCTTATTTCACATAAACAATGCTTGGTATTTAGCAATAGTAACGGTTCCACTACCTGTGATTTCTGACTGTTAAAAGGAGAAATAGCTTTACTCTAAAACCTGTAGGAAAACCTGATAAGGAAATAATAACCCCTTAAAGGAAAGTAGCCTAGATAAAGTTACATAAAAATAGGATAGAATAGAATAAAGTTACATTAAATGTGAGGCTTGTACTTTACGATTTCTAAAGAATCCTATTGATTAAGTAACTACCAGGCAATGAGGAACGTGGTTTCACCTGGTTGATAAAGGGGAAACTCGTGGTTTCCAAAAAGTTCAGTTTAAATGAAAGGCCATTTTTCTACTTTAAAAAGAGCCATCACCACTCTCTACGACTCCAAGCCAAGATATACGAGTGACTGACAGAAAGTTAATGGGGTGGGGGCTGACATGGACATTCCTAAGGCTTATCCTGCATAGTGCCGCCGGCGAGCACAGCCTCAGACTCCCTCAGTGTGTGTGTGTGGGAGTGGGGGGCGGGGGATTAGGGACCAGGGGGGCTGCAAAGGGGAGGAGACACAGGGCAGATTGACTGACAGGTTTCAGACAGGAAGAGGAAGTGAGTGGACTGGTGATGCTGCTGCCATATCATACACAAAAATGTAAATATCTTCAAACTATGCAAAATAAACAATGGAAAAATTGCAAAAAACTCTAACTCAGAGCATTCCTATCAATTACCTAAAGTCATTTTTGGCCCACAGTTCCTCTTTAAGTCAAGTTAAGTAAACCTAAAGTGATCTGTTAATCAAGCTTACTTACCAGCAGTGTAGGGTTCCCTTTAAACTAAGGAGCGTGTTATGAACCCGAGGTAAGTACCGTGAGGGCTAACGATGATCGATTCAATCAAAATTTCAATTTCTACATGTGGATACATGTGGTTTTGGTAAATTACAATGTCGGTATTTGTGACATTCCTTAAACAGGCTGAACACCTGACCAGGCTAGGGGCTACACGAGTGGCACATTGGACAGTCACCAGGCCACTTTTTGTCTCACCCAGACCACCCAAATCCTCCGTCAGCATGTCTAGTCTCCACTAATGGCACGTCCTGTCTGCCTGTCACCTGACAGATGGGAGTACACACAGTCAGGATCATGCTCCCTATATGAACGTTTATATAAGTATAGAGAGAACGTTAGTGACTGCCATACGTCCTACCACACCAGGGCTGGTAGCCGAAAAGGGGCATCCCACCGGTATCGGGAATGTGTGTACCCAGTGTTAAGGTAAAACCCTAAACTAAATTTACTGGCTTGGCTTATGAGGCAGCGATGATGGTCTGTCCAGCAGTAGGATACGACTGGGATGCTCAAGCCAGAGGTTTGTGGTTATGTCACAGATCACAGTGTAAGCAGGAAAACCAACACTTTATACTGCTGTAAATTGGAGTCATTTTAAAGAGTGTGTTTTTTTAAAGGGAATTTGTATGGAGACCAAAGTTCCACTTCAAGTAGACATGTAAAAAAAAATGTCATGCTTTATTGTGTATGTACATGTATGTACAGGGCATCCTTCTTGCCCTTCTGTCTCTGTACGCATTATTTATTTTCTTTAGGAAAGTAGCATTGATTTAAACTGCTCCTTTAAATAAAGTTACTTTTTTTATAAAAAATTTGCCTTTACATATACAAGGAAGGTTATCAAATTCATGTTGTTTATATCTCAAGGTTTTACTTGGCTGCTTGTTTCAGCTAATGCTGTATGGCATATTTTCCTTCTATAGGACAGGGACGTCCTCTTCTGCACAACCATACCGATTAAATCATGTTGCTGTTGCTCTCTGCTGGACAAACTGAGAAATGCCTCCAATAAACATGATTATAGTATGAAGGTGTATGTATAAAGACATACCTACATCTAGTCCACCTTTATACCCCACCCATAATGTCTGTCTAACAGTAACATAGTAACTAGTATTGGAGGTTGTATAAAGACATACGTCCATCTAGTCCAACCTTTATACCCTACCATAATGTCTGTATAACAGTTACATAGTAACATAGTATTGGAGGTTGTATAAAGACATATGTACATCTAGTCCAACCTTTATACCCTACCATAATGTCTGCTAACAGTATACATAGTAACATAGTATTGGAGTTGTATAAAGACATACGTCACTTTAGTCCAACTTTATACCCTACCCATAATGTTTGTATAACAGTTACATAGTAACATAGTATTGGGGTTGTATAAAGACATATGTACATCTAGTCCAACCTTTATACCCTACCCTAATGTCTGTCTAACAGTAACATAGTAACATAGTATTGGAGGTTGTATAAAGACATACGTCATTTAGTCCAACCTTTATACCCTACCATAATGTCTGTATAACAGTTCATAGTAACATAGTATTGGAGGTTGTATAAAGACATACGTCTATCTAGTCCACCTTTATACCCTACCCATAATGTCTTATATCAGTACATAGTACATAGTATTGGAGGTTGTATAAAGACAATACTCCATCTAGTCCAACCTTTATACCCAACCCATAATGTCTGTATATCGTTACATAGTAACATAGTATTGGAGGTTGTATAAAGACATCCATTCCATCTTAGTCCAACCTTTATACCCCCCCATAATGTCTGTATAACAGTTCATAGTAACATAGTATTGGAGGTTGTTATAAAGAATACGTCTATCTAGTCCAACCTTTATACCCTACCCATATTCTGATATCAGTTACATAGTAACATAGTATTGGAGGTTGTATAAAGCAATATGTACATCTAGTCCAACCTTTACCCTCCTACCCATAATGTCTGTCAACAGTAACATAGTAACATAGTATGGAGGTTGTATAAAGACATACGTCACTTTAGTCCAACCTTTATACCCTACCCATAATGCTGTATAACAGTTACATAGTAACATAGTATGGAGGTTGTATAAAGGACATATGTCATCTAGTCCAACCTTTATACCCTACCCATAATGTCTGTCTAACAGTAACATAGTAACATAGTATTGGAGTTGTATAAAGACATACGTCCATTTAGTCCAACCTTTATACCCTACCCATAATGTCTGTATACAGTTACATAGATAAACATTATTGGAGGTTGTATAAGACATACGTCCATCTAGTCCAACCTTTATACCCTACCATAATTCTGTATAACGTTACATAGTAACATAGTATTGGAGGTTGTATAAAGACAACATCCATCTAGTCCAACCTTTATACCCTACCCATAATGTCTGGTATAACAGTTACATAGTAACATAGTATTGGAGGTTGTATAAAAGACATACTCCTATCTAGTCACCACCCCTTATACCCTACCCATAATGTCTGTATAACAGTTACATAGTAACATAGTATTGGAGGTTGTATAAAGACATACTCCATCTAGTCCAACCTTATACCCACCCATAATGTCTGTATATCAGTTCATAGTAACATAGTATTGGAGGTGTATAAAGACATACGTACCATCTAGTCCAACCTTTATACCCACCCATAATGTCTGTATAACAGTTACATAGTAACATAGTATTGGATTTTATATAAAGACATACGTCCTATCTAGTCCAACCTTTATACCCTAACCCATAATGTCTGTATAGACATACATAGAACATATAGTATTGGAGTTGTATAAAGACATACGTCCATCTAGTCAACCTTTATACCCTACCCATAATGTCTGTATAACAGTACATAGTAACACGTATTGGATGTGTATAAAGACATACGTCCATCTAGTCCAACCTTTATACCCTACCCATAATGTCTTTATAACAGTTACATAGTAACATAGTATTGGAGGTTGTATAAAGACATACGTCCATCTAGTCCAACCTTTATACCCTACCCATAATGTCTGTATAACAGTTACATAGTCATAGTTTGAGAGTGTTGTATAAAGACATACGTCCATCTAGTCCAACCTTTATAAACCCTACCCATAATGTCTGTTAACAGTTACATAGTAACATAGTTTTGAGGTTGATAAAGACATATCCTCTAGTCCAACCTTTATCCCTACCCATAATGTCTGTTTAACAGTTACTAGTAACATAGTATTGGAGGTTGTATAAAGACATATGTCCATCTAGTCCAACCTTTATACCCAGCCCATAATGTCTGTCTAACAGCAAACGTCGCTTCTCCAATGTAAACAGCCCTAACTTGTCTAATCTGCCTGCATATTTAAGCCCCTACATTCCCTTTATTAATTTAGTTGCCCTTCTCTTAACTGCTTCCAAAAAATGTCCCTTTAGTATATTGGATTCTAAACCTGCAACACTGTGCAATAAACATTTTTGTTTAGACTGTATAGGAGATGTGGCTTGTTGTTTCATTTAAAAGTTGGCAAATTATTTGAATTCCTTTTTCTCTTTCACAATGTCTTGTTGTTCTATTGTCACTGAAGAAAAAAAATTGACTGAAAACATGTATGGATTGAATAAGACTGGGTCCACACCATACAATATTTTCAGACGACCAATCTTGCCATGCATCAGTTAGTCAGCCGAAAATATTGAATGGCGCAGGTGCCAATGGCCATGACCAATCTCTGGCAAATCACGTTCTATCAAGCAGTTCCCTATGTGACCACACAATCGGTTTCTGCGAACTGCCGACAGTGGCTACTTTTACCCAGCCTAAAAGCCTATCTCACTTTTAAAACAAGACCTGGTACAGGCAGTCAGAAATATAGGGGGAGAAAATCCATGTAAATCCCACGGTTATCCCGAAGTAATATTGGGTTAACATGTGTTTTAAATGGATTTTAGGGCACAGCGCCATTTCAAACGTTTTTGGAAAGAGTGCTGTGCAACTGATACAAAACCCCATTGGTTAAGTTTTGCGCTATTTGTATGGAACGTTAAAGAAGCGCAACCAGGAGCGTCTTACCTTTACACGATCCAACAATGAAATACCAGACGTAATCTCGTTTACGTCTGATATTGTATCGCGGGATCACGCAATGGTAACGCAACCTTTTAAATTTAATCTCCCCGATAGTGCAGAAAGGGTGAATGTTTCTTGCTTCTTGCTGCTGTTTGAGTTAAAGCAGACTGGACTGCACAGGATCAGCTTCCATTTCTTATAAATGACAGATTTATAATTTTCAAGTCACTGTTTCTCGGTATGTGGAACAGAACACGGAATACTGGGTGTGGGGACTGGTGTCATGTAATATGTTATCTATCAAATGGCATTTCCCGTCAGTTCCAGCAGTAAATCTGTAACACGCAGACTGGAGGCAGACAACATTTACAATTTCAGCACCATAACTTCTGACTTCCTGCACTTACAGAACAGGGCTGACTTTGAACATAAAAGTAGTTCATGCTTAAATTCCCGTTTCCCTGATTTAGCTTGTTGAGCTTCAGGCATGCTTAGTGGGATTGACCTAGAGAAAGAAATACATTATTTTATCATTTACTTTATCTCAAACTAGAATATCTTTAATTAGTTTAATTTCTTTTGAAAAAAAGTGTATCACATACATTTGCAACTTGTGCCCTTTGAGCCAGGGAAACCGTTGTTTTGGGGTGGTTTGTCTATTAAACAGACCAATACACGTTAGTATCTGTTTATTATATTAACATTTTAATGTTTCAATCTCACACCAATGGTCATTCACTACCTAAACATTCCATTTCTATATTTAGCACCACTGTGACATGGACGGCCAATCAGTAAGCCCTGGGCCACAATTACCCTTTTAGGGCTGGGCCACTCTAGCGCGTTTTTCGCGCGTTCGCATACGCATTTTGCTCTCGCGTTCACACCCGTGATTTTCGCTAACATGGAAATGAAATCGAGGGAACGTGAATGTTCCTGCATTTTCGCTTTAAAGATAGCGAAAGCGCGAGTGCAAAAGCAAAAATGACGCAAGCTAATGCACAGAAATCGTGCGCGCTTGGTGCGTTGTAGTGTGGCCTCACTCTAACTGTGTTTTGTGACCCGTTTACAATTTGCAATGAATTGAAATAAGAGAGAAAAAGGTTTTCTGTGCTAATAATAATAACAACCAATCAAATGTTAGTTTTTTTAACTGGGTTACTGCTGTTAGAGCATTTCTGATTGGTTGCTGCAGATTAGACCCCCTATTGCATTTATGTTTTATCTCTGTGGTTCTGGTTATGATAGATCGGATTTCCGTGGTCACTTTAATAAGAAGTTGTTGTGTTCAATGTAAATTCATTTTATGGTCGTTCATTACAAGGTTATTTACAGTGTATTTTGCTGTAATGAGAATGGAGCCCGGACACAGGGAGCAGCTGAACTGCAGGTCGGATTCACAGAAAAAGCAACAGTAAAGCAACAGATGCCACGTAAAATGGGAAACCTCTCACACTCGTGGCTGCATCCGGTTCCGGTTCCGGGTGCCACGGGGAAGGCATGTCTGCGTTGTATATAGATATTAATGGGCTTGTAAGAGACACGTTTAGAATATTCCCGGAGACCTCTGGAACATACGACTGTATCCAGTCCAGGTAGGCATTCAGGACGGTGTAGACCCCTGGGCGGTTGGGCTGTCCGCAACCCTCACCAAAACTCACCACCCCAACCAAATACCAACGGTCGTCTCCAGCACAAACCAGGGGTCCCCCCGATTCACCCTAAAAAGAAATAATAACAACAGGTTAGGGGATCAGGATCTTCTCAGAATGTGCTGTGTCCTTACTCATGTACCAGCTCTCTACAAGCACGTCTGGCAAAGATTTTCACTTTACTCTGTTTTAACAATTTCCCATGATCCATTTTGTCAATGATCCTTTAACATTAATGGCCTCGGACGACCTTTGATGCTGTAGAAAATGTTTCATATTTTTTCTGACATGTTATTGAGAATTCTGGTAAATGGAGTCACCTGCTACCAGTGGCATCGTTTGCATGGTGCCCTGAATGTTACGTGCCAGCTTCACGATTACAGCCACGACCCATGTCACCAGACTGTACAACAGACGTCCATTACAGCCAACAATGGGTTTGTGTATGGGCAGGTTGGACCAACAACTATACCCGACCAAATGCCCATACAAGAACCCAAATCAAGGGTAATTCAATTTAAAGGGCAAGTCCAGCCCAAAAATGAAAACTTACATACAGGTAAATCACCCCCAAAACCCTAAACGGTTTGAAATGTGAAATATATAAGTCTAACCTGAAATCCTGCACAATGTCCTGTTTCCCCTGTTTCTGCTTCCTGGTTCTTCCAGTTAGTAACTGTCAGTTATGGATTTGACAGTTGACATCACAGCCAATGACTGAATGTTAATCCCCTGTCTGCCTCTTCTGAGCATGCCCAGGCTCAGTACAGGCTCAGTACAGGTTTCTAAATTGCTCAGTTTCCATGAGGTATCCAGAAGCATAGCAGGCATACAGTAATGAATTCATAGGACAAACTATGATATATCAACATTTTAAAGAGGCCATTCTTTCTAAAAGATGTTCTTATGAGGGTGGAGTTGTCCTTTAAGGCAATAAAATATAATGTTCCCCAGAACACTATTATACTTCAGTCCCTAACTGCCATGAAAGTCCCAGTTTGCTGTACCAATGCCATTTATTTGTGTTTCACTATCTAATTGTCTGTATATCTATTTATTGGTCCATCAATATCAGTGTCTTTCTCTCTATGTCTCTGTGAACTCATTGCAATTTGTTTCTGTTTTTATAGCGTCTCAATATAGATTTGCCATTGTGATCTGAACCCGACAATAGATGGCTCCTGTTCATAAGTTTTGACAGCACAACTTCTATATATGTATTCCCTAATTGCAATCTCTGTGTTCAGCACCAGGTGGCACAAGAGAGACATAGAAACGTGGATGTTTATGTATTTAAAGGGTATGTATTCTGTAAATATAACTTAATGTTTTGGATATCTGCGGTTTTAAAGGGTATTCAAAATTACAGAGTCCTGACACAGCAGGCAAGGTTTTGTCTGGAGCACAAAATATGATACTGAAAAATGAAGGACTGGAACCAAAAATCTTGAGTGCTAATAATGCTATTTATTGGTACACGACATGTTGCGGGTCCAAACACCCCTTATCAAGTGACACTTGACAAATCCCTTTGTCGAACAAACGCGACGGGAAGTCAATGTCCGCTGACAAGCCACAGCGCGGCATGATTACTTCACGGGCACACACGCTCATGGTGACCGTCGCTGCATGCTATCACGCATTGACGTCACGTTGCACTGAAGTCATCGTGGTGCGGGCTAACGCCACATGGGGGGCTCTGCATCCAGGAATAGTATTGTTCGACAAGGTTTGCCAAGACTCTTGGTGGCGGAGCTAAAAATGAGGAATCGGAAACGTTCCTGCAGTACAGGTAGGATATGGGAGAATGCTAAACGTTCCTGCAGTACAGGTAGGATATGGAGGATGCTAACGTTCCTGCAGTAAGGTAGGATATGGGAGGATGGTAAACGTTCCTGCAGTACAGGTGGATATGGGAGGATGGTAACGTTCCTGCAGTACAGGTGTATATGGAGGATGCTAAACGTTCCTGCAGTACAGGGTGGGTATGGGAGGAATGGTAAACGTTCCTGCAGTACAGGTAGATATGGGGATGCTAAACGTTCCTGCAGTCACAGGGTGGATATGGAGGATGGTAAACGTTCCTGCAGTCCACAGTAGGATATGGGAGGATGCTAAACGTTCCTGCAGTACAGGGTGGGATGGGAGGATGGTACACGTTCCTGCAGTACAGGATAGGATATGGGAGGATGCTAAACGTTCCTGCAGTACAGGTGGGATATGGGAGATGCTAAAACGTTCCTGCATACAGGTGGATATGGGGGATGCTAACGTTCCTGCAGTACAGGTGTATGGAAGGATGCGAGGAATCGTTCCTGCAGTACAGGGTGGGTATGGGAGGATGCTAACGTTTCCTGCAGTACAGGTAGGATATGGAGGATGCTAAACATTCCTGCCGTAAGGGTGGGTATGGGAGGATGCTAAACGTTCCTGCAGTACAGGGTAGGATATGGGAGATGCTAAACGTTCCTGCAGTACAGGTAGGATATGGGAGGATGCTAAACGTTCCTGCAGTACAGGGTGGGTATGGGAGGATGCTAAACGTTCCTGCAGTACAGGTAGGATATGGGAGGATGCTAACCGTTCCTGCAGTACGGGTGGGTATGGGGAGGATGCTAAACGTTCCTGCAGTACAGGTAGGATATGGGAGCATGGCTAAACGTTCCTGCAGTACAGGTAGGCTATGGGAGGATGGTAAACGTTCCTGCAGTACACGGTAGTATATGGGATAGGATGCTAACCGTTCCTGCAGTACAGGGTAGGAGGGGAGGAATGCTAAACACGTTCCTGCAGTACAGGGTGGATATGGGAGATGCTAAACGTTCCTGCAGTAACAGGTAGGATAGGAGGATGCTAAACGTTCCTGCAGTACAGGTGAGTATGGAGGATTGCTAAACGTTCCTGCAGTACAGGTAGGATATGGGAGGATGCTAAACGTTCCTGCATACAGGGTGGGTATGGGGGAATGGTAAACGTTCTCTGCAGTAACAGGTGGTATGGGAGGATGCTAAACGTTCCTGCAGTACAGGTAGGATATGGAAGGATGCTAAACGTTTCCTGCAGTACAGGTGGATATGGGAGGATGTAAACGTTCCTGCAGTCACAGGGTGGGTATGGGAGGATGGTAAACTTCCTGCAGTACGTAGGAAGATGGGATGGGATGCTAAACGTTCCTTCAGTACAGGTAGATATGGGAGGATGCTAAAACGTTCCTGCAGTACAGGGTGGGTATGGGAGGATGGTAAACGTTCCTGCAGTACAGGTAGGATGGGAGGATGCTAACGTTCCTGCAGTACAGGTGGGTATGGGAGATGCTAAACGTTTCCTGCAGTACAGGTAGGATATGGGAGGATGCTAAACTTTCCTGCAGTACAGGTGGTATGGGAGGATTAAACGTTCCTGCAGTACAGGTAGGATAGGGGAGGATGTAAACGTTCCTGCAGTACAGGTGATATGGGAGGATGCTAAACGTTCTGTAGTCGTAGGATATGGTAGGATGGTAAACGTTCCTGCAGTACAAGGGTGGATATGGGAGGATGCTAAACGTTCCTGCAGTAACGGGTGGGTATGGGAAGGATGCTAACGTTCCTGCAGTACAGGGTGGGTATGGGAGATCTAGGATAAAAAATAAATAAATACTTACAGGTAGAAGAATAAAAGTCGTAGTTAAAGGAGACGTGTATCCCTTTTTGTAAGTTGCACAAACATGTCTAATTGTTCCTTAACCCCCTGCAAAGCTTTCTGAGCTTATTATATAAAAAAAAAAAAAAATCAAAAACACATACTTTAAAGGCATGTCCCCCCAAAACAAAATTTAACCTTCTACGGCCCCACTTTGCAGTGTTTAAAAAACCCTTACCTTACTGCTCACTCTTTATGGTTCTCTTGCAATGTCTGTTGAAAGTCCTAGAAATAAAGAGTAGGGACCATTTCTAGTGTAATTTGTTTCTTGCCTGTAACTGTTCCTCATCAAGGTTTTCTATGAGGGCAAGCATGCTCAGTAATCACTAAGATGCAGCATTGAAAAGGGAATTTCCCATCATGCATTCACTTATTTGCATGAACCATTCTAGTATAGCAAATCTGCCACACAGCAGAGGATAGTTCGGATTGGATATCTAAAGATAACATTTTTTCCCATAGAATTCCTTTATACCTGTTAACTTGTGCAGAAGTGCTTGCAATAACTTTGCATTTTGTTGCCGCATTTGAAGGTCTTTTTACTATGATGTCCTTCCTGCTACGGGAATGGTGGCAACTACAAGCGTTACTTATGATAAATAACATAGTAACGCTTTAGTTGCCACCATTCATTTTCTCTATATGAGGTGTACAAGTTGGTTTTGTCCTGGCTATGTGGTGCCTGGGGCAATAGAGAAACCACTTGCATTTGTTAGCAATATTTTTTTATTTATAATAAGCTTATATTGTAAGTGGATATAGTTTGTTATCAAATCATCTCATTATTGGGGGATGCTTATAGAAATGAAGTAGCAGGCTGCATTCATTACAACCGGTTGTATTACACCTGCATGTTTTCAATATACAACCTTCCTATACATCCTATCTGCCCTTTGCTGTTTGAGAGTGCTTGTCAGGGAATTGGTGAAACTAGTAATCAACTGCATAGGCACTTGGTTTTAGTCACTATTTGCTAAAGGAACAAGTAATTTCCAGACTCTGTAATAAACACCTATTTTCATTTTCTGTTATAACACATTTATTTGCATTATAGGCTCTATACACACCATAGGTATGAAACCCAGACCACCAAAAAAAATATTCATTGGGCGTCTGAACCACCATCTACTTGCAAGTCTCTAACTAAATACAAAGACGAGACCTGCTAGTTTGACCTGCTGATTAGAACTGAGCTTCTCTGAAGATTTCATGCTGTTTTATAGGTTCTCATAAACACACACCCAAAATCTGATTGGTCTAGAACAATTTAAATCTGATTGGATCTTGGCCAATCAATATTGGGGGTGGGTTTAGGAGTCACTACAAATAGTGAATGTTCAGTAAGGACTAGTTTCAGTTTTGCTTTTCAATCTGAGATGTTATATCTTTGTTCTGAGGCATGTACTGGTGATATAAGCTTATTGAGTGTTTGGCTGGGTAGCTTGAATGGGCAGCCCTTAGTTCAGATGCTCTCAATTTAGTTCTCAGTATTTGGCTTTCTGTATCTAATAAAAATTAATTCCAGTAAAAGTTTGGTTTGCTGTTCTAACTAAATATGAACAGAATCTAGTAACAAGCTATTGATGTATTGGAATACTCTGGTTCCACAATTTCATCACCAAGAATAATCTCCAGTAATAGAACAAGGGAGATGATTGCAACCAGTCTAGAGAGCAACATGGCAATCAAAGGGATATCAGAACACTGCAGCAAAGCGCGATGTGAATAATTGACAGTGTAAAAGCACCAGTCTGTAATAAATGCAGCTCTGCTTGTAAACAACTGTTGTGTCTTACTATAGAGCAACAGCAGCGATACACTCCATTCCAAGCAAGGAAATGCTGTGGCGCATTTATAATATTGATCAACTGATTCAATCTGACATCAACATGCTACTTGCACACAACAATATCAGATCATGTAGTTCTAATGACTATAGAAAGTGGGAAGAGGTTAATGTAAATTCCCAGAATCCCAGGTGGCACTTGCAAATTTTGCTCTTCTGCGTGTTTAATAATAATGAAGGGGAAAGGGCTATTTTAACCATTATGCAAAACCCTTCTGATTGGTGGACTATCTCCATAGACTACAAAAGCACACGACTGCCCACTATAGGAGTGAGTGAAATCAAGTGGCTACACCCATAGAACACAAAAATGAAAAAAACATACCTTATAACTGTTCCAAAAAATAATGAAAGTATATGCAAAGTACACAGGAGGATAGCGATCCCTACCTACATCTACAGACAGCAAACAATGTTTTGGGGGTGGACATGGCCTTTAATAAAGTCAATTAATCTTCAATAAACTCTCAGAAACTCGGTACAAAAAATAAAAAAAACTTTTTATCCCATCTCTCTCCAAAGACACCTAATGTAACAGCCATAAATGAAAGTTTATAAGTGGTACAAAACCCCTTTGTATTTACAGACCTCAGACAGACAGATTCATGTAATTACAGGGCTGCATTATTGTGAGATTGTTTTTAATACTGTGATCATTTCTAACTCAGACCTTGGCTAACAGGAAGGTGTTTTAAAATCCTATACTTAAAAAATTAAATAAAGATACATTATTAACCTTACTATAACTGTGGAACTGTCTCTTCATAATTGTTTTCCATTCAAAACAACCCCACCATTCCCTGACTGCCCTCTGGCATTAGTTTCTTTATCGGGAAATGTTGGTAGAGTATTCAACTACAAACCAACAATAACATTGGTTCAAAGCCAGTTAATTTGATCAGTCAGTGGCAACTAATTCCTGAGAGAACTTTTAATGAAAACTTTTTTTTTATTTATACATTAAAGGGCCTGTCCACCCCCCCAAAACTATGTTTTTTGCTGTAGTGGAGGAGCGCTAATCCTGTGTCTTTTGCCATAGACGTTACTGTATTTATTTTTTGGAACGAGTTATCAAAGAAGTTATTTTCATTTTTGTGTTTCCTTATGGGTGTCCATTGATTTCATGGCACTCCTCCGGTATATGGCGCAGTGTTGCTTGTAGTCTAATGAATATTTCCACCAATGGGGGCAGGAAGGGTTTTTGTATAATGGGGTTAAAATAGACCCTTTCTATCCGCGTCTATTGTATGTAATAAATAAACATAAAACAGATTTCTGAAGCCAACTGATTTTGTCAAGTGCCCCTGGATTCTGTGGATTTGTACATATCACCCCATTCCCTACTTCTATATCATTAAAGACACTACATGATCTGAATTTGTTGTGGCAAGTAGCGCTTTTGTGAGGTGCAGATTGACATCAGTTTATCTGGTATATTTTATATAATAAACACCCCAAGATACAAGGCCCACCAATTTTCGCCCCGCTGTCCTGCTTGGAATGAGTGCTGATCGCTGCTGTTTTGCTCTATAGAGAGCACAACAGTTTTTACAAGCCGGTGGCTGCATTTATTAACGGACTGGTTGCTTTTACACTGCAAATATTCACACTCGGAGCTTGCTGCATGTGTTTTCTGAATATCCCTTTGATTGCCCATTTTGCGCTCATAGACGCGGTTCAATTCATCTCCCTCTGTGTTATTACTGGAGATTGTTTCTGTGAAATTGTGGAACCAGAATATTCCCAATACAATCAATAGCTCTGTCTACTCAGGGATCTCCTGTTGGAATTTTAGTTGGAAAGGCAGGGCAAAAGCCAAAGGCTTTTACTGAGAATTATTGAATTTTCTTAGATACAGAAAGCCAAATACGAGAACTAAATAATGAGCGCCATCTGTACCTAAGGGCTGGCCCATTCAGCTACCCAGCCTGAATCACTCAATAAGCTTATATCCAGTACAATGCCCTCAGAAACAAGAAGCTATAACATCTCAGATTAAATGCCAAACTAGAGGATAAGGAGGCATTTACGACCCATGTATGGAAGTAAATCAATGTGATACATCTAAAATGTATGTTTACAAATGCAAGGAGTCTGCTGGAAAACACCGCGAACTTGAAATAATAGCGTTAAAGAAAGGTAATGATTAATGGTATAGCAAATCATGGCTGTAATGATTCACAACACGACGGACAGTACATATTGAAGGGTACTCCTATTTAGACATGTACCCGAGTTCAAGAAGAAGGAGGAGGAAGTTATTACTGTATTTTAAACAGGAATTGAGCCAACTTTAAAAAGATGTGAATAGATGTGGGAGCAAACGTCGATGCGGCAGAAACTTATGGGTGGACACTGTGACAGGAAGCAGAAGGTATGTAAATTAATTTGTTGGCAGTGTGGTTATAAGCCCCCAAATGCCGGGGAAGAGGTGGAAATGTAATCTCCATGATGCAGTTGGCGAAGGCTGCTGGTATGGGGGCATGTTCTGGTTATGGGGGATTTTAACTACCCTGAAATAGATTGGAGTAATGGAACTGCCAGCACTCAAAAGGTATAAAGTTTCTTTGAATTTCCTTACATGAGCATTTTTCTTTCACAGATGGTAGAATTCCTACTAGAAAGAATGCCGTTGTTGGATCTGGGGATATCTAATAACCCGAGCTCATTTTTGGAGATTGAAGGTAATGGGAACTTAGTGAAAGTGACCTGATATAGGGTCTTTAATATAGGTTGGCAGAAAACTAAAGTGCACTGGTCTAACAAAACCTTTTAACTTTAGGAAAAGCTATTTATGCTTTTAAAGGAATCGCGTCCTGCTCTAAGCTGGGGGTGACTGACTTTTCTAGGTATAAGATACTGAGCAGATGTGGACCACTTTTAAGGATATTAAACTATAAACATTTCCAAATCGTTACCATTTAGGAAACAAGTGTAAAAAAATTAGGTCCCTCCTGCATGGCTTAATGCTCAGGTAAAAGGGAATGGAACAAAGCAAAGAGGGCTTTAAAATTTGAAGCAGAAGGCACAGAACATGGCTTACAGGGACTTCAAAGTTGTAATAAAGAGTGCAAGAAAGCAATTAAACTAGCTAGAAATAGAAAAGAAACACTGGATTGCCGAACAAAGCAAGTCCAACCCCAAATGCTTTTTTAAGTATATAAATGGTAAAAAACTGAGGACGTGAGAATGTGTGACCATTAATAATGGCTGGAAGGTTGGTTGTAAGGTATGGCCGAAAAGGCATCTGCTAAACATGTTTTTACATCGGTTTTACTGTTGAGAATACCTTACAGTAGGATGTAACAAATGTGCAGGGAGGAATGAAGAGTCTCTTCACATTGGATAACATAGGATAGGGTTACGGAATCATAACATAATTAAATATCAATAAGCGCCAGGACCAGATGGATTGTCAATCCTACTGGATTTTAAAAGAGCTTAGTTCAATTCTCGCAAGAACACTTGTCTCATCTTTTCAGATTCCTTTTGTCCTGGGATGTGCGCTGGATTGGAAAAAAGCCATGTAATACCATATTCAAAAGGTAGTCGTTCACGCCTGTAACTATAGACCCTGTAAGCCTAACATCAGTGTAGTATGGAAGGTGATGAAATTTGTTAAGGATCATACCTTGACTTTGTCTCCATAGCTATCTTATTAGTAGTAGTCAGCATGTGATTGATTAGAGAATAGATTCATGCCAGACAATTAATTGGTTTTTATGAAGATGGAGTAAAGAAGTTCAGATTCAGGACAACGGTGGATGTGTATAGTTTTGGATTTTGCAAAAGCTTTGTACTGTGCCAACATCGCTACTAATTTATAAACGAGGACCGTTGGCCTGGAAGAAAAATTTGTCATGGATAGAGACTGTTATGGACCGCAAACAGAGAGTGGTGGTAATGGAGCTACAATCTATGTGGGCTAAAGTTCTACAGCGGAGTTTCCTCAGGGTTCTGTACTCGGGCCGCTTCGTTATTAATCTGTTTATAAATGACTTAGAATGGGGGCATTGAGAGGCAAGGTCTTGTGTTTGCCTTATGACACTAAAGGTATGCAGAGCTTTGGAAACTGTCCAATGATGTGCAAGTGCGGCAGCAGACTAGATAGATTTATCAAAATGGGCCGCAAATGGGCAATGAGATTCATGTTGTAAATGTACAGGTGATGCATTTGGGATTTAATAATCCCTGTGGCCACCTACACCAAAATAACTCTTTGTTAAGTGCACTCTGTAATGAAAAGATTGGGGGTTCTGTAGATAACAGACTTTAGTGTAGCAACAATGCCAGGAGCAACAGCTAGCAGTACAGATATTGGTCTTGTATAAAGAGGGGAATGAATCAAGGAAAAAATATTATTTCTCCCTCTTTACAAGGCACTGGTAAGGCCCATTTGAATATGCGTTGCAGTTTTGAATCCCTATACAAAAGGGACATCTTGGAACTTGAGGCAGTTCAGAGAAGGGCCAACTAAATTATAAGGGAATGGAGGGGATTGAATATGCAGGCAGATTAGACAAGTTAGGGCTGTTTACTTGGAGGGCGGCGGTTCGTGGGACATGATAACCTTATACAAATATATTAATGGGCCATACAATGAACTCTCTGGTGCAATTGTTCACTAATAGGTCATATCAAGGACTCGAACATCCTGTAAGGTTGGAAGAAAAGAAGTTATTCCTGCAGTGTTAGGAGAAGGTTTTCCTTAACAGTGAGAACCGGTGAAACTGTGGACTGTCCTTCCCAGCAGAGGTGTAATGGCAAGTTCATTGGAATAGCTTTAAAAATGGCCTGGATAGTTTCTCTAAAACTAAAGAAATATTGAGAATTACTGGTATTAATGCATATAAATCCTGTTGATCCAGGGATACTTTCCGATTGCGTGTTGGAGTCAGGAGGATTTTTCCCCCTTTTTTATGCTGGGTTTTTTGCCTTCCTTGGATCAACTGTTATGTAGGGTTAAAACAAAAAAAAAAAAAAAAGTGGAATAGGTTGGACTTGCTTGACGTAATGTTCTTTATTCAACACCTTAATTACTATGTTTACTAATTTTATCTAATGTAGTACGGTGGGTATGGGAGGAATGTCAGTAAACGTTCTGAGTACAGGTAGGATATGGGAGGATGCTAAACGTTTCCTGCAGTACAGGTGGATATGGGGGATGCTAAACATTCCTGCAGTACAGGGTGTAATGGGAGGATGCTAAACGTTGCCCTGCAGTACAGGTAGGATATGGGAGGATGCTAAACGTTCCTGCAGTACAGGTAGGATATGGGAGGATGCTAAACGTTCCTGCAGTAAAGGTAGGATATGGGAGGATGGTAAACGTTCCTGCAGTACAGGGTGGATATGGGAGGATGGTAAACGTTCCTGCAGTACAGGGTGGATATGGGAGGATGCTAAACGTTCCTGCAGTACAGGGTGGGTATGGGGAGGAATGGTTAAACGGTCCTGCAGTACAGGTATGAATATGGAGGATGCTAAACGTTCCTGCAGTACAGGGTGGATATGGAGGATGGTAAACGTTCCTGCAGTAGTAGTATATGGGAGGATGCTAAACGTTCCTGCAGTACAGGGTGGGATAGGGAGGATGGTAACGTTCCTGCAGTACAGGTGGATATGGGGAGGATGCGTAAACGTTCCTGCAGTACAGGTAGAGGATATGGGATGGATGCTAAGGAAAACGTTCCTGCATACAGGTAGGATATGGGGGATGCAACCGTTCCTGCAGTACAGGTGGGTTATGGAAGGATGGGAGGAATAACGTTCCTGCAGTACAGGGTGGGTATGGGAGGATGCTAAGTTTCCTGCAGTACAGGTAGGATATGGGATGCTAAACGTTCCTGCAGTCCAGTGGGTAGGGAGGATGGTAAACTTTCCTGCAGTACAGGTAGGATATGGGAGGATGCTAAACGTTCCTGCAGTACAGGGTAGGATATGGGAGGATGCTAAACGTTCCTGCAGTACAGGGTGGGTATGGGAGGATGCTAAACGTTCCTGCAGTACAGGTAGGATATGGGAGGATGCTAACGTTCCTGCATACGGGTGGGTATGGGAGGATGCGTAAACGTTCCTGCAGTACAGGTAGGATATGGGAGATGCTAAACGTTCCTGCAGTACAGGTGGATATGGGAGGATGGTAAATCGTTCCTGCAGTACAGGTAGTATATGGAGGATGCTAACACGTTCCTGCAGTCAGGGTAGGAGTGGGAGGATGCTAACACGTTCCTGCAGTACAGGGTGGATATGGGAGGATGCTAAAACGTTCCTGCAGTACAGGTAGGTATGGGAGGATGCGTAAACGTTCCTGCAGTACAGGTGGGATATGGAGGATCTAAACGTTCCTGCAGTACAGGTAGGATATGGGAGGATGCTAAAACCGTTCCTGCAGTAACAGGGTGGGTATGGGGGAATGAGTAAAACGTTCTCATGCAGTAACAGGTAGGTATGGGAGGATGCTAAACGTTCCTCCTGCAGTACAGGTAGGAATATGGGAGGATGCTAAACGTTCCTGCAGTACAGGTAGGATATGGGAGATCTAAACGTTCCTCGCAGTACAGGGTGGGATATGGAGGATGGTAAACGTTCCTGCAGTACGTAGGAGTATGGGAGGGATGCTAAACGTTCCTTCAGTACAGGTAGATAATTGGAGGCATGCTAAACGTTCCTGCAGTACAGGGTGGGTATGGGAGGATGGCTAAACGTTCCTGCAGTACAGGTAGGAATGGGAGGATGCTAACGTTCTGCAGTACAGGGTGGGTATGGGAGGATGCTAAACGTTCCTGCAGTACATGGTAGGATATGGGAGGATGCTAAACTTTCCTGCAGTACAGGTAGGTATGGGAGATGCAAACGTTCCTGCAGTACAGGTAGGATAGGGGAGGATGTAAACGTTCCTGCAGTACAGGTGATATGGGAGATGCTAACGTTTCCTGAGTACAGGTGGTATGGGAGGATGCTAAACGTTCCTGCAGTACAGGGTGGATATGGGAGGATGCTAAACGTTCCTGCAGTACAGGGTGGGTATGGGAGGATGCTAAACGTTCCTGCAGTACAGGGTGGGTATGGGAGGATGCTAGGATAAAAAATAAATAAAATACTTACAGGTAGATACAATAAAAGTTCGTAGTGTTAAAGGAGAACTGTTATCCCGTTTTTGTAAGTTGCACAAACATGTCTAATTGTTCCTTAACCCCCTGCAAAGCTTTCTGAAGCTTTATATATAAAAAAAAAAAAAAAATCAAAAACACATACTTTAAAGGGCATGTCCAACCCCAAAACAAAATTTAAACCTTCTACCTGGCCCCACTTGTGCAGTGTTTAAAAAACCCTTACCTTACTGCTCAGCTCTTTATGGTTCTCTTGCAATGTCTGTTGAAAGTCCTAGAAATAAAGAGTAGGGAGCCATTTCTAGTGTAATTTTGTTTCTCTGCCTGTAACTGTTCCTCATCAAGGTTTTCTATGAGGGCAAGCATGCTCAGTAATCACTAAGATGCACATTGAAAAGGGAATTTCCCATCATGCATTCACTTGATTTGCATGAACCATTCTAGTATAGCAAATCTGCCACACAGCAGAGGATAGTTCGGATTGGATATCTAAAGATAACATTTTTTCCCATAGAATTCCTTTATACCTGTGTAACTTGTGCAGAAGTGCTTGCAATAACTTTGATTTTGTTGCCGCATTTGAAAGGTCCTTTTTACTTATGTCCTTCCTGCTACGGGAATGGTGGCAACTACAAAGCGTTACTTATGATAAATAACATAGTAACGCTTTAGTTGCCACCATTCATTTTCTCTATACTGAGGTGTACAAGTTGGTTTTTGTCCTGGCTATGTGGTGCCTGGGGCAATAGAGAAACACATTGCATTTGTTAGCAATATTTTTTTATTTATAATAAGCTTATTTGTAAGTGGATATATGTTTGTTATCAAATCATCTCATTATTGGGGGGATGCTTATAGAAATGTAAGTAGCAGGCTGCATTCATTACAACCGGTTGTATTACACCTGCATGTTTTCAATATACACTTTATCTCCTATCTGCCCTTTGCTGTTTGAGAGTGCTTATCAGGAATGGTGAAACTAGTAATCAACTGCATAGGCACTTGGGTTAGTCACTATTTGCTAAAGGAAAAGTATTTCAGACCCTGTAATCAAACACCTATTTTCATTTATCTGTTATAACACATTTATTTGGCATTTATAGGCTCCTATACACACCATAGGTATGAAACCCAGACCACCAAAAAAAATATTCATTGGGCAGTCTAGAACCAACCATCTACTTGCAAGTCTCTAAACCTAAATACAAGACGAGACCTGCTAGTTTGACTGCTGATTAGAACTGAGCTTCTCTGAAGATTTCATGCTGTTTTATAGAGTGTCTCATAAACACACACCCAAAATCTGATTGGTCTAGAGACAATCTTAAATCTGATTGGATCTTGCCCAATCAATATTGGGGGTGGGGTTTAGGAGTCACTACAATAGTGAATGTTCAGTAAGGAAGCTAGTTTCATTTTGCTTTTCATCTGAGATGTTTATACTTTGTTCTGAGGCATGTACTGGGATATAAGCTTATTGAGTGTTTGGCTGGGTAGCTTGAATGGGCAGCCCTTAGTTCAGATGGCTCTCAATTTAGTTCTCAGTATTTGGCTTTCTGTATCTAATATAAAATTATTCCAGTAAAAGTTTGGTTTGCTGTTCTAACTAAATATTGAACAGAATCTAGTGTAACAAGCTATTGATGTATTGGAATATCTGGTTCCACAATTTTCACCAAGAATAATCTCCCAGTAATAGAACATAGGGAGATGATTGCAAACCATCTAGAGAGCAACATGGCAATCAAAGGGATATCAAACCACTGCAGCAAAGCGCGATGTGAATAATTATGCAGTGTAAAAGTCACCAGTCTGTAATAAATGCAGCTCTGCTTGTAAACAACTGTTGTGTCTTACTATAGAGTCAACAGCAGCGATATCACTCCATTCCAAGCAAGGAAATGCTGTGGCGCATTTATAATATTGATCAACTGATTCAATCTGACATCAACATGCTACTTGCACACAACAATATCAGATCATGTAGTTCTAATGACTATAGAAAGTGGGAAGAGGTTAATGTAAATTCCCAGAATCCCAGGTGGCACTTGCAAATTTTGCTCTGTCTGCGTGTTTAATAATAATGAAGGGGAAAGGGCTATTTTAACCATTATGCAAAACCCTTCTGATTGGTGGACTATCTCCATAGACTACAAAAGCACACGACTGCCCACTATAGGAGTGAGTGAAATCAAGTGGCTACACCCATAGAACACAAAAATGAAAAAAACATACCTTATAACTGTTCCAAAAAATAATGAAAGTATATGCAAAGTACACAGGAGGATACGCGATCCCTACCTACATCTACAGACAGCAAACAATATTTTGGGGGTGGACATGGCCTTTAATAAAGTCAATTAATCTTCAATAAACTCTCAGAAACTCGGTACAAAAAATAAAAAAAACTTTTTATCCCATCTCTCTCCAAAGACACCTAATGTAACAAGCCACTAATGAAATTTATAGTGGTACAACAACCAACCTTGTATCTACAGAGCCTGAAGACAGATTCATGTAATTACTGCAGGCTGCATTAATTGTGAATTGTTTTTAATACTGGATCTATTCTAACTCAGACTGGCTACAGGAGGTGTTTTAAATTTTCCTTTTAAAACTAAAAAATAAAGACTATTAAAACCGTACCTTAATACTGTGGAACCTTGGCTCTTTTATAATGTTTTCATTCAAAACAACCCCACCATTCCCTGACTGCCCTCTGCATTAATTCTTTACGGGAAATTGTGTGTAGACTGTATTCAATACAACCAACAATAACTTGTTCAAAGCCAGTTGAATTTGATCAGCATGGCAACTAAATTCTGAGAGAACTTTATGAAAACTTTTTTTTTTTACACATTAAAAGGGCTAGTCCACCCCCCAAAACTATGTTTTTGCTGTAGTGTGAGGAGCGCTATCCTTGTGTACTTTTGCCATAACGTTACTTATTTATTTTTTGGAACAGTTTATCAAGTTATTTTCATTTTTGTGTTTCTTATGTTGGTGTGCCATTGATTCACTGGCACTCCTCCGGGTATATGGGACAGTGTCTTGTAGTCTATGGATATATTTCCCCAATGGGCGCGAGGAAGGGTTTTGTATAATGGGGTTAAAATAGGCCCTTTCTACCTGGGTCTATTTATTAATAAATAAACATGAACAAGAGAATTTCTGAGCCCAACTGATTTGTCAAGTGCCGCCCCTGGATTCTGGGATTTGTACATATACACCATTCCCTCTTCTATATCATTAAGACACTACATTGATCTGAGATTTGTTGTGGCAAGTAGCCTTTGGGTCGATTGAATCAGTTTATAATGCATATTTTATATATATTTCACACACGTACAGGCCTCACCCACTTTTACTGCACAGGCTGTCGCTGGAATGAGTGCTGATCGCGTGCTGTTTTGCTCTATAGAGAGCACAACAGTTTTTACAAGCCGAGCTGCATTATTACAGGACTGGTTGCTTTTACACTGCAATATTCACACTCGGGAGCTGTGCTGCATGTGTTTTCTGAATATCCCTTTGATTGCCCATGTTTGCGCTCCATAGACGGGTTACATCATCTCCCCTGCTGTGTTTATTACTGGAGATTGTTTCTGTGAAATTGTGGAACCAGAATTTCCAATACATCAATAGCTCTGTTACTCAGGATCTCCGGTTGGAATTTTGAGTTGGAGAGCAAAGGCAAAGGCCAAAGGCTTTTACTGAGAATTATTGAATTTTCTTAAGATACAGAAAGCCAAATACGAGAACTAAATAATGAGGCCATCTATACCTAAGGGCTGGCCCATTCAGCTACCCAGCCTGAATCACAATAAGCTTATATCCAGTACAATGCCCTCAGAAACAAGAAGCTATAACATCTCAGATTAAATGCCAAACTTATGGCAAAAGTACACAGGATAGCGATCCCTACACTACAGCAAAACATAGTTTTGGGGGTGGACATGCCCTTTAATAAAGTCAATTAATCTTCAATAAACTCTCAGAAACTCGGTAATCAAAGAAAAAACTTTTTATCCCATCTCTCTCCACATACATGTAAAAGCCATAAATGAAAGTTATATGGTAACAAACCTTGTATTGTACAGAGCCTGACAGACAGATTCATGTAATTAGCAGGGCTGCATTATTGTAAATTGGTTTTATACTGTGATCATTCTAACTCAGACTGGCTACAGGTGTTTTACCTGATTAACCTGTGGCTCTCTATATGTTTTCAAAATACAACCCCAACCATTCCCTGACTGCCCTCTGCTTCCTTATCATGTAATAACAGCCTGTTTATTATAGGACCTTATGTGTAATTTCCTTATCATGTAATAACCACCTGTTATTTAGTATTTATTATAGGACCTTATGTGTTATTTCCTTACCATGTAATAACTATTTATTATAGGACCTTATGTGTTATTTCCTTACCATGTAATAACCACCTGTTATTTAGTATTTATTATAGGACCTTATGTCAATCCTGATTGGTCCAAGATCCATCAGATTTAAGATTGTATCTAGACCAATCAGATTTTGGGTGTGTTTTATGAGACACTATAAAACAGCATGAAATCTTCAGAGAGAGCTCAGTTTCTAATCAGCAGTCAAACTAGCAGTCTCGTCTTTGTATTTAGGTTAGAGACTTGCAAGTAGATGGCTGGTTCTAGACTGCCCAAATGAATATTTTTTTGGTGTCTGGGTTTCATACCTATGGGTGGGTTTAGGAGTCACTACAAATAGTGAATGTTCAGTAAGGAGAGCTAGTTTCAGTTTTGCATTTCATCTGAGATGTTATAGCTTTGTTCTGAGGCATGTACTGGGATATAAGCTTATTGATTGATTATGGCTGGGTAGCTTGAATGGGCAGCCCTTAGTTCAGATGGCTCTCAATTTAGTTCTCAGTATTTGGCTTTCTGTATCTAAGATAAAAATTATTCCAGTAAAAGTTTGGTTTGCTGTTCTAACTAAATATTGAACAGGAGATCTGAGTAACAGAGCTATTGATGTATTGGAATATCTGGTTCCACAATTTCACCAGAAATAATCTCCAGTAATAGAACATAGGGAGATGATTGCAAACCAGTCTAGAGAGCAACATGGCAATCAAAGGGATATCAGAAACCATGCAGCAAAGCCGGTGTGAATAATGGCAGTGTAAAAGCAACCAGTCTTAATCAATGCAGCTCTCCTTGTAACAACTGTTGTGTCCTTACTATATAGCAACCAGCAGCGATCAGCACTCCATTCCAAGCAAGGAAAATGCTTGGGCGCATTCTATAATTTGACAACTGATTCATCTGACATCAACACATGCTACTTGCACACAACAATCAATCATTAGTTCTAATGACTACAGAAGAAGGGAATGGGTTAATGTAAAATCCAGAATCTCAGTGATCAGATTCTGCAATGTTTAAAGGCATGTCCACCCCCAAAACTATGTTTTGCTGTAGTGTGGGACGCTATCCTGTGTACTTTTGCCATAAACTTCATTATTTTTTTGGAACTTATCAAGTTATTTTCATTTTTGTGTTTCTTATGGTGTAGCCATTGATTTACTCCTCCTATAGTGGGCAGTGTGCTTGTAGTCTATGGAGATATGTCCCCAATCAGAAGGGTTTTGTATAATGGTTAAAATAGCCCTTTCTCCTTTATTATTAAAAACATGCAGAATCTGAGCAACTGGGATCCTGGTATTTTACATTAACCCATTCCCTTCTTCTATAGTCAGTAAACTACATGATCTGATATTGTTGTGTGCAAGTAGCATGTTGATGTCAGATTGAACAGTTGATCAATATTATATAATGCGCCCAGCATTCCCTTGCTTGGAATGGAGTGCTGATCGCGCTGTTTGCTCTATAGAAGACACAACAGTTGTTACAAGCAGAGCTGCATTTATTACAGACTGGTGCTTTTACACTGCAATTATTCACACTCAGCTTTGCTGCATGTGTTCGATTCCCTTTATGCCATGTTGCTCTCTAGACCGGTTTCAATCATCTCCCTCTGTTCTATTACTGGAGATTGTTTCTGGTGAAATTGTGGAACCAGATATTCCAATACATCAATAGCTCTGTTACTCAGATCTCCTGTTCAATATTTAGTTGGAACAGCAAACCAAACTTTACTGGAAATTTTTATCTTAGATACAGCCAAATCTGAGAACTAAATTGAGAGCCATCTGAACTAAGGGCTGCCCATTCAAGCTACCCAGCCGAATCACTCAATAAGCTTATATCCCAGTACATGCCTCAGAACAAAGCTATAACATCTCAGATGAAATGCAAAACTGAAACTAGCTCTCCTTACTGAACATTCACTATTGTAGTGACTCCTAACCCACCCCCAATATCTGATTGGTCCAAGATCCAAGATCCAATCAGATTTAAGATTTATCTAGACCAACAGATTTGGGGGTGTGTTTATGAGACACTATAAAACAGCATGAAATCTTCAGAGAAGCTCAGTTTCTAATCAGCAGTCAAACTAGCAGGTTCTCGTCTGTATTTAGGTTAGAGACTTGCAAGTAGATGGCTGGTTCTAGACTGCCCAAATGAATATTTTTTTGTGCCTGGGTTTCCTACCTATGGTGTTGTATAGGAGTCATAAACACACATAAATGTTGTTATAACAGATAAATGAAAATAGGTGTTTGGATTACAGGTCTGAAATTACTTTCCTTTAGCAAAATAGTGACTAACCCAAGTGCCTATGTAGTTGCATTACTAGTTTCACCACTTCCCTGTCAAGCACTCCAAACAGCAAGGCAGATAGGGAATGTATATTGAAAACATGCAGTGTAAATACAACCAGGTTGTAATGAATGCAGCCCTGCAACTTACATTTACTATAACATCCCCCAATAATGAGATGATCTGATAACTAAAAAATATCCACTTACATAAAGCTTATTATCAATATAAATATGCTAACAAATGCAATGTGTTTCTCTATTCCCCAGTGCACCACATAGCCAGGACAAAACCAACTTGTACACCTCTTATAGAGCAATGAATGGTGGCAACTAAAGAGTTACTATGTTATTTATCATAGTAACTCTTTAGTTGCCACCATTCCCATAGCAGGAAGGACATATGTAAAAAGACCTTTCAAATGCGGCAACAAAAATCAAAGTTTATTGCAAGCACTTCTGCCACAAGTTTACAGGTATAAAGGACGTCTATATGGAAAAAAATGTTATCTTTAGATATCCAATCCAACTATCCTCTGCTTTTGCAGATTTGCTATAACTAGAATGTTATGCAAATCAAGTGAATTGCATATGGGAAATTCCCTCTTCCAATTTTGCCTCTTATTGATTACTGAGCATGCTTGCCCTCATAGAAACCTTGATGAGGAACAGTTACAGGCAGAAACAAATTACACTAGGAATGGCTCCTACTCTTTAATTTCTAGGACTTTCAAACGACATTGCAAGAGAACCTAAAGAGCTGAGCAGTAAGTAAGGGTCTTTAAACACTGCACAGTGGGGCCATAGAAAGGTTTTAGTTTTGGGGGTGGACATGCCCTTTAAGCACCACAATCATTTATGAGATGGACAAAACAGAGAGCACCCACTGCAACTACCAGGCACCAAAACTAATGCATTTAGAAAGCTCAGTTAGGCACCAGACATCTGATAGTTGCTATGCTTGCAGAACAAACTAGCAGCTCTGCTACTAAAACAGAACTAGGACTTGCTGAAGGCCTCTGGCTGTTTTATACTGTCTCCTTGGCACACCCCCAACATATATGGTCAATAATACAAGAGCCAATCAGATTTAAGATTTGTTTTGGAGCAATCAGATTTTGAGGTGTGTTTATGAGACACTTTAAAACTTCATGAACTCCTCAGACAGCTCAGTTTGTAATCAGCAGTCAAACTAGCAGTCTTGCCTTTGTATTTAGTTAGAGATTTGCAATAGGTGGCTGGTAATTTAGTTAGACTACAGCAATGAATAATCCTTTGCTCCTAGGTTTATAGTGTCATTGTGTAGCAGTCCATAAACAGCACATCGCGTGTATAAATGATAAAAATAGATTTTGTTTGCAGAACCTTAGTTTGCTTTACTTTAATCAAATAGTCTGCAAAATTGTGAGCAAGCCTAATAAATATGCAGTTGCACTACTAGTTCCACCATTCCCTGACAAGCACTCTCAAACAGCATAGGGCAGTTAGGGGTTGTACATGAAATATGCGTCAAGGCTGTCAGAATCACTGCAGTATAAATACAACAGGTTGTAATTATGCAGCCCTGTTACTTCTTTAATTATAAGTGTCCCCCAATTATGAGATGATCTGATAACTAAAATAATATCCACTAACAATTGATTGCTCTAGTGCCCAGAGCAGGGATGTCCAACCTGTGGCCCTCCAGATGTGAAAACTACAACGCCCAGAATTCCTTGGTTTTCTTCTGCAATGGAGAATGCTGCGTTGTAGTTTTCAAAAATCTGGAGGGCTACAGGTTAGAAATCCCAGAGCCAGCCAGGAAAAACCACTTGGATACCGCATTATACAGAAAATGAGTGATTGGATAGCACGGGAATGGCGGCAACGAAAGAGTTACTATGTTATGTATGATACGTTTGTAGTTACTATGTTATGTAGATATGTTAGTACATAGTAACTCTTTCGTTGCCGCCATTCCCGTGGCAGGACGCACATAAGTAAAAAGACCTTTCAAATGCAGCAAAAAAAAAATCTAAGTTTATTGCAAGCACTTTCTGTACATTCTCTTAAAGGTACAGGTATAAAAGGACATCAATACTGAAACATGTGTTATCTTTAGATATCCATCTGAACTATCTTCTGCTAGGTGCAGTTTTGCTATAACTGGAATGGACACATGTTCATGCAAATCATGTGAATTGCATGATGGGAAATTCCCTCTCCAATGCTGCCTCTTAGTAATTACTGAGCATGCTTGCCTTATAGACTGTCGGCGACAGTGGTTGGGATCATGGGATTTGGCAGGACTGTGGAGCCATCCAGCCCCTTAACTATTTGTTACTTCTTGATGATAGAATGAGAACGGTGTATGCTAGAGATGGTTCAGGACTCGTTTTACAGGTAATATCTTGCCTTTCTTACTAGACCAACTTGTTTTGGGACCACAGTTCTCCTTTAAAATGGTGCTAATTTTGCCCCAACCAATCAGATCTTATTTAACATTTAAAGGGCATGTCCACCCCAATTAACTTTTGATATGTGGTAGGCATCTCCCCCGCCCCAACCGCATTAATATAATTGTTAGAAAGTCCCCGATTCTTCTTACCTGCCCTCTCTCCCCGCTGCAGTGTTCAGGCCCTCTGCTTGCATGGATTGAAAGCAGGGGCGGGACCGAAGCCGCGTCGCGTATTGGCTGAGAGGCAGGGAGGGCTGCACTGAGCATGCCTCAACCTTGATGAGGTTGAGGAAGTCTCAGGCACAGCATGAGTCACACAACTGCTCCTACACAGCAGTTTCCTGGACTTTGGAGGGGCACAGCAGGGGAACTATTTTGAGCAGGAATGTAAGGTAAGGATTGTTTTAAACTACTTGAGTGGCCAGTAAGGGGTTAAATTAGTTTTGGGGGTGACTACCCTTTAAAAGCTAACATCTGATTGGTTGGGCAAAATTAGCACCATTTTTAACGATAAGAACTTTTATTGAATAAACCTGTACATTTAAAGCCCCAATTATCCAATAACATTACATTATGTTTTCAGGGTACAAACCCTTTAATGAACACCCCTGTTCCTGCTTTATTGGAACATCACTGACCTTACATGTGTCCTTCCCACCATTGAATATCCAGCGCATATCATATTATCAATGATGTCCACGGGGGCGTGTGTGTGGTATATGGCAGATGGTACAAATAGTTACACAATGGGGCATCTATCAGAGGTAGTGCCACTTCTTGTGGGTACTGGGATAAGCAAGAGGAACTGTAAGAAAATTCCAGTTAGATAAATATCTGGTCAATTTCAATCTCTCAACAGAGCTACAGAACTGACACAAAAAGATCAGGACCATGTGAAATCTAACAATCAGATACCAGTGTAATAAATAGACATTGCAACTATCAACATACATGTAACAAACACATACAATGTAACAACCAAACATCAATGTAACAAATACATACAATATTACAATCAAACATACAATTACAAACAGACAATATAACAATCAAACCCCAGTGTATAACATAGACATTGAAACTATCAAACATACAATGTAACAACCAACATACAATGTAACAAATAATACAATATTCCAATCAACATATAATGTAACAACAGACAATATAACAATCAGATACTCAGTGTAATAAACATAGACATTGCAACTATCAAACATACAATGTACAAACACATACAATGTAACAATCAAACATAACAATGTAACAATCAAACATACAATGTAAAATACATCAATATTCCAATCAAACATACAATGTAACAAACAGACAATATAACAATCAAACACCCAGTGTAATAAACATAGACATTGCAACTATCAAACATATAATGTAACAAACACATACAATGTAACAACCAAACATAACGATGTACAATACAGACAATATTACAATCAAACATACAATGCAACAACCAAACATACAATGTAACAAATACGACACTATGACTATCAAATACAGTGAAATAAACAGACAATAAGACAATCAACATAGTACATAGTAACATAGTAATTAAGGTTGAAAAAAAACATACGTCCATCAAGTCCACCTATTCACCCTTTTTTTTTTTTTTTTTTTAACCCTACTAACATTGATCCAGAGGAAGGCAAAAAACCCCAGCTAAAAAGGGGGGAAAATCCTTCCTGACTCCAAACGGCAATCGGAAAGTATCCCTGGATCAACCGATCTATATGCATTAATACCAGTAATTCTCAATACTTTTAGTTTTAGAAACTTATCCAGGCCTTTTTTAAAGCTATTCAATGAACTTGCCATTACCACATCTGCTGGAAGAACAGTTCCACAGTTTCACCGTTCTCACGGTAAAGAAAGCTTCCTAACCTAGAGATGAAACTTCTTTTCTTCCAACCTTAAGGATGTCCATGTGTCCTCGATATGACCTATTAGTGAACAATGCACCCGAGAGTTCATTGTATGGCCCTTAATATATCTGTAAGGTTTCATGTCCCCACGATCAGCAACCGCCGCTTCTCCAATGTAAACAGCCCTAACTTGTCTAATCTGCCTGCATATTCAAGCCCCTCCATTCCCCTTATTAATTTAGTTGCCCTTCTTGAACTGCCTCAATTTCCAAGATGTCCCTTATGTATATGGGATTCCAAAACTGCACACGCAATACATACAATGTAACAAACACAGACGATATAACAATCAAACATACAATGTAACAAACACAGCCATCTACAATTAAACATACATGTTATTGATGTGTCCACCTTCATAGGCCAAAGTATGCCCAGCATACCCTCAGTCCATACATCAAAGGTAAACATCTTAAATTCTTTATTTACCCTTTAATCCCTACTATTGCTGTTAGCAATCCTAAAATTGCTTTACAGTGTGTCAGAGCCAGCTTGTGAAATTTCACATCATGTGTATGAGAGTTTGTGTTTTTTTATGTTAAGGTACACACTTACCATGAATGATCTTCCATTTAACAGTGACCATCCTAACTTTCTTATCCAGTCCAATAAATGACATCATCCGTTCCTAGCACTCTCCAATTACATAAATATCCCTGCAGATTTAAATTGATATTTAACTCATCTTCCTATCGGACTCAGCTATCATTTGTATCTTTCTACACCCAACATAAGCACTTGCATCTAAATCATAAGTGAGGCCTCTATTGTATACTTCCAACTGTTGTCTATAAAAAGATGCCTCTTTGACAACTTGAAACCAACCCTTTAAACCAATTCTCTATGTACATAATGGTCCATATCATGATGAAGTCATACCACCATCTGATGCAATATTTCCCCAACCTGATGACCAACATTTCAGGCCAGTGGGGAAGGTCACTTTTGGCTGGCATAGACAAATTGGGAGGATTTTTTGTAAATGGACCGGATTGGAAAGTTCGAGAAGGCTAATGTCATAACCATTTGAATGAGGTGTAGTTTGGGTGAATATGAGCTTTTCACTAAAATACCCAATCTCTGTATTATAAGGTGGCTCTCCAACTTATAGGACCCAACAAAAACTCCATAGGTTCTTGATGTCCTAAACAAAAAAATGAAGTAGATTCATTATTGTACCAATAATTGCACTAGCCTGAAGGAATGTACTGTTACCAGATAAACTACATACATGTAATGCTCCAGAATCCCAGAGTTTCCCTTCAGCACAGATATCCTAATCTCTACCACTTTCTTCACCTATAGTTGAGCCCGTTTGCCGCAAGGCTTAACGCGCCTCACTGGGCATGGTTGCCAGGTATCTGTGCTAAATTCAGGGATACTTAAGAATTTGAAGCCAAAATTGCCTGACTGGGCACTAACCAGCTGGTAAACTAGATAGCAAGACAAAATGTGTGACAGAGGGATCACAAGACATAGACAGGGAGGGAGCCAATGGTCAAAACAAATAAGACAATCCGTTCAAGGAAGTAAAGGGGCTGGAAAAGGTCAGAACAGGAAGAAACAACCATAATCCTCCTCACTCCTCTACCTCCATAGCTGCATATTACAAAGGGTAGGAACTAAGTCATAAGTCTTAAATGCATCTATACCGCAAAATAGGTTATTTTAAATTGACCGTAACTGGAAAGTATAATTCTTCCCAACCACCACTGTATTCATTTTTTGTTGATCTGCCCCTATTTCTTTAGATATCCATCTAAAAATTCTTATATTTCAGCTGTCAATCAAGTTCCTTGCTCTCAAAAACTATTCTTCTGTGAGTAGTTTTACTGTAGCTGGAATGGTGACCAAGATTGACAGTTGGAATGCTGTTTGCTGTTTGCAGGCTTGACAGATGGTTTGTGGGGGGAAAGTCAGGTCGGGTGTGAAGTGGGAGTGGTTAAAAGAGGGAGGTGGGATACTGCTCCTAAACAAAATGTGGGCTTTATTGAAGGCATGCAGCAACACACACAAATCAGAGTAAGTTCTACTTACATGTATTCAATTATAGTCAATATGAGGCAAAGTCATTTTTTCATTAGGTGTCCCTTTAACCCTGGGTACTTTACCTAACAGTTGCAATACTTACTCTAAGTCTCCTCTGCACTCCGCTCCTCTCTTCTTCTCTAAGTGACAGTTTGCAATGAAGCCAATGGGAAGACACGCTTTGCAAGAGGTTGTGTCTTCCCATTGGCTGCACCGTGGACTGTCCCGACAGTGAAGAAAGGAATGAACGAAGTTAGATAAATTCCCAGGTGAGGACTTAGTGATTAGAATTGTCCTTTAAAAAGACAGAGCAAACCAATCAGAAGAGCCGAGAAAAAAACTAGGAAGACGATAGAAATATTAGAATTGAATTTGCTGCTAAAACGAAGACCAATAGAAAGAAGCTAAGGAAAAGAAAAAACGTATTTGTGTTCGTGTTTTGTTACTTGTGTTTTATCGTTGTTTACGTGTTTTGGTAGGAGAGCTTAGTTTCAGTGTTTGCAAGTCAATCTGAGATGTAAGTCTTTGTTCTGAGGCATGTACTGGGATATAGCTTATTGAGGATTCGGCTGGGTAGCTGATGGCAGCCCTTAGTCAGATGGCTCTCAATTTAGTTCTCAGTATTTGGCTTTCTTTATCTAAGAAAAAATATTCCAGTAAAGTTTGGTTTGCTGTTCCAACTAACTATTGAACAGGAGATCTGAGTAACAGAGCATTGATGTATTGGAATATCTGGTTCCACAATTTCACCAGAAACAATCTCCAGTAATAGAACAAGGGAGATTGATTGAAACCGTCTAGAGAGCAACATGCGCATCAAGGGATATGCAAAACACATGCAGCAAAGCTGAGTGTGAATAATTGCAGTGTAAAACAACCAGTCATCGTAATAAATGCAGCTCTGCCTTGTAACAACTGTTGTGTCCTTACTAGTAGAGCAAACACAGCGACACACTCCATTCAGCAAGGAAATGCTTCTGGGCGAGTGCTGATGATATAATATAATTGATAAACTGATCAATCTGACACTCAACATGCTACTTGCACACAACAATATCAGATCATGTAGTTCTAAGACTATAGAAAGGGAATGGGTTAATGTAAATGCCCAGAATCCCAGGTGGCACTTGCAAATCAGTTTGCTCAGATTCTGTAATGTTTTAATTAATAAATGAGAAAGGGCTATTTTAACCATTATACAAAACCCTTCTGATTGGTGGACATATCTCCTAGACTACAAGCACACTGCCCACTATAGAGGAGTGAAATCAATGGCTACACCCTAAGAAACACAAAATTGAAAATAACTTGATACTGTTCCAAAAATATGAAGTTTATGGCAAATACACAGATGCGCTCCCTACACTACAGCAAACATAGTTTTGGGGTGACATGCCCTTTAGTATAAAAAAAAAAGTTTTTCATAAGTTCTTCTCAGAATTTATTTGCCAGCCTGACAATTCACTGGCTTTGAACAAAGTTTGTTGGTGTTAGTTGAATACTCTACACATTTCCCTAAAGATAATGCAGAGGCAGTCGGGATGTTGGGGTTGTATGTTTGAAAACATAAGAGAGCCACAGTTTATATCAAGTAAAACCTGTAGTCCAGTCTGAGTTTAGAATGACCCAGTATAAACATTTACATAATGCAAGCCTGCTAATTTACATGAATCTGTCTGTCAGCTCTGTACAATACAAGTTTGTTACCATATACTTTCATTTTGGCTTTACATGTTGTGAGATAGATAGGATAAAAAGTTTTTCTTTGATACGCGAGTTTCTGAGAGTTTTGAAGATTAATATGACTTTATAAGGGCATGTCCACCCCCAAAACTATGTTTTGCTGTAGTGTAGGGATCGCTATCCTGTGTACTTTTGCATAACTTTCATTTTTTTTTGAACAGTATAAGTTATTTTCATTGTTTCTTATGGGTGTAGCCATTGATTTCACTCCTCCTATAGTGGGCAGTGTGCTTGTAGTCTATGGAGATATGTCCACCAATCAGAAGGGTTTTGAAATGGTTAAAATAGCCCTTCTCCATTTATTAATTAAACATGCAGAATCTGAGCAAACTGATTTGCAAGTGCCACCTGGGATTTCTGGATTTTACATTAACCCATTCCCTTCTTCTATAGTCATTAGAACTACATGATCTGATATTGTTGTGTGCAAGTAGCATGTTGATGTCGATTGAATCAGTTTGATCAATATTATATAATGCGCCCAACATTTCCTTGCTGAATGGAGTGCTGATCGCTGCTGTTTGCTCTATAGTAAGACAACACAGTTGTTACAAGCAGAGCTGCATTTATTACAGACTGGTTGCTTTTACACTGCAATTATTCACACTCGGCTTTGCTGCATGTGTTTCTGATATCCCTTTGATTGCCATGTTGCTCTCTAGACTGGTTTGCAATCATCTCCCTTGTTTCTATACTGGAGATTATTTCTGGTGAAATTGTGGAACCAGATATTCCAATACATCAATAGCTCTGTTACTCAATCTCCTGTTCAATATTTAGTTGGAACAGCAAACCAAACTTTTACTGAATATTTTTATCTTAGATACAAAGCCAAATACTGAGAACTAATTGAGAGCCTCTGACTAAGGCTGCCCATTCAAGCTACCCAGCCATAATCACTCAATAAGCTTATATCCCATACATGCCTCAACAAAGCTATAACATCTCAGATGAAAGGCAAAACTGAAACTAGCTCTCCTTACTGAACATTCACTATTTGTAGTGACTCCTAAACCCACCCCAATATCTGATTGGTCCAAGATCCAATCAGATTTAAGATTGTATCTAGACCAATCAGATTTTGGTGTGTGTTTATGAGACACTATAAACAGCATGAAATCTTCAGAGAAGCTCAGTTTCTAATCAGCAGTCAAACTAGCAGGTCTCGTCTTTGTATTTAGGTTAGAGACTGCAAGTAGATGGCTGGTTCTAGACTGCCCAAATGAATATTTTTTTGGTGCTGGGTTTCATACCTATGGTGTTTATAGGAGCCTATAAAGCACATAAATGTTGTTATAACATAAATGAAAAGGGTGTTTATTACAGAGTCTGAAATTACTTTCCTTTACAAAATAGTGACTAACCCAAGTGCCTATGCAGTGTGCATTACTAGTTTCACCATTCCCTGAAGCACTCTCAAACAGCAAAGGCGCAGATAGGGAATGTATATTGAAAACATGCAGTGTAAATACAACCAGGTTGTAATGAATGCGCCCTGCACTTACATTTACTATACATCCCCCAATAATGAGATGATCTGATAACTAAACATATATCCACTTACAATATAGCTTATTATCAAATAAAAAATATCTAACAAATGCAATGTGTTTCTCTTATTGCCCCAGGGCACCACATAGCCAGGACAAAACCAACTGTACACCTCATTATAGAGAAAATGAATGGTGGCAACTAAAGGTTACTAGGTTATTTATCATAGTAACCTTAGTTGCCACCATTCCCTAGCAGGAAGGACATAGTAAAAAGACCTTTCAAATGCGGCAACAAAAATCAAAGTTTATTGCAAGCACTTTCTGCACAAGTTTACAGTATAAAAGGACTCTATGGAAAAAAATGTTATCTTTAGATATCCAATCCGAACTATCCTCTGCTTGTGCAGATTTGCTAACTAGAATGTTCATGCAAATCAAGTGAATTGCATTGGGAAATTCCCTTTTCCAATGTGCCTCTATTGATTACTGAGCATGCTTGCCCTCATAGAAACCTTGATGAGGAACAGTTACAGGCAGAAACAAATTACACTAGAAATGGCTCCTACTCTTTATTTCTAGGACTTTCAACAGACATTGCAAAGAACCATAAAGACGTGCAGTAAGGTAAGGGTTTTTAAACACTGCACAGTGGGGCAGTAGAAGGTTAATTTTAGTTTGGGGGTGGACATGCCCTTTAATAAAGTATGTGTTTTTGATTTTTTTATATATAAAGCTTCAGAAAGCTTTGCAGGGGTTAAGGAACAATTAGACATGTTTTGGTGCAACTCCAAAACCGGGATACAGTTCCCTTTAACACTACGAACTTTATATTGTATCTCCCTGTAAGTATTTTATTTATTTTTTATCCTAGCATCCTCCCATACCCACCCTGTACTGCAGGAACGTTTAGCATCCTCCCATACCCACCCTGTACTGCAGGAACGTTAGCATCCTCCCATACACCCTTTCTGCAGAAACGTTTACCATCCTCCCATACCCACCTGTACTGCAGGAACGTTTAGCATCCTCCTATCCTACCTGTACTCGGAACGTTTACATCCTCCCATACCACCTGTACTGCAGAACTTTAATCCTCCCATATCTACCTGTACCAGGAACGTTTAGCATCCTCCCATACCCACCTGTAACGCGGAACGTTTAGCATCCTCCCATACCCTACCCTGTACTGCAGGAACGTTTACATCCTCCCATATCCACCTGTACTGCAGGAACGTTTACATCCTCCCATATCCTACCGGTACTGCAGGAAACGTTTAGCATCCTCCATTCCCACCTGTACTGCAGGAACGTTTACCATCCTCCCATATACTCACCTGTACGGCAGGAACGTTTAGCATCCTCCCATACCCCCCTGTACTGCAACGTTTAGCATCCTCCATATCCTACCTGTACTGCAGGAACGTTTACCATCCTCCCATACCCACCCTGTACTGCAGGAACGTTAGCATCCTCGCATACCTACCTGTACTGCAGGAACGTTAGCATCCTCCCATATCCCTCCTGTACTGCAGGAACGTTTACCATCCTCCCATACCCACCTGTACTGCAGAACGTTTAGCATCCTCCCATACCTACCTGACTGCAGCACTTACACCTCCATATCCACCTTACTGCAGGAACGTTTAGATCTCCCATCACCTTACTGCAGAACGTTCCATCCTCCATACCCCCCTGTACTGCGGAACTTTTAGCATCCTCCCATATCCTACCTTGTACTGCAAACGTTTAGCATCCTCCCATACCCACCGCTGTACTGCAGGAACTTTTAGCATCCTCCCATATCTACCACTGTACTGCAGGAACGTTTAGCATCCTCCCATATCCCACCCTGTACTCAGGAACGTTTAGCAGCCTCCCATATCCACCCTGTACTGCAGGAACGTTTACATCCTCCCATATCACCCTGTACGGCAGGAACGTTTACCATCCTCACTATCCACCTGTACTGCAGGAACTTTAGCATCTCCCATATCCTACCTGTACCGGCGTTTAGCAATCCTCCATACTCACCCTTTACTGCGGAAACTTTTAGCATCCTCCCATATCTACCTGTACTGCAGGAACGTTTAGCATCCTCCCAATCCTACCTGTACTGCAGGAACGTTTAGCATCCTCCCTACACCTGATGCAGAGCGTAACCATCGCCATACCCACCTGTACTGAGGAACGTTTAGCATCCCCCATATCCTACCTGTACTGCAGGAACGTTTACCATCCTCCATACCCACCCTGTCGCAGGAACGTTTAGCATCCTCCCATATCCACCTGTACTGCAGGAAACGTTTAGCATCCTCCCATATCACCCTGTACTGCAGGAACGTTTAGCAGCATCCTCCCATATCCTACTGTACTGCAGGAACTTTAACCATCCTCCTACCCACCTGTACTGCAGAAGCTTTAGCATCTCCCATACCAACCTGTACTGCAGAACGTTTACCATCCCTCCCATATCCTCAACCTGTACTGCAGGAACGTTACCATCCTCCCATATCCTACCTGACTGCGGAACGTTTAGCATCCTCCCATATCCTACCTGTACTGCAGAACGTTTTAGCATCCTCCCATATCCTACTGTACTGCAGGAACGTTTCCGCTTCCTCTCATTTAGAGCTCCGCCACCACGAGTCTGGCAAATCCCTTGTCGAACAATACTATTCCTGGATGCAGACCCCTGTGTGCGTTAGCCCGCACACGCACTGACGTTCGTGCAACACGTGACGTCAATGCGTGATAGCATTGCAGCGACGTCACATGAGCGTGTGTGCCCTTGAAGTAATCATGCCGCCGCTGTGCTTGTCAGCGGACATTGACTTCCCGCCGTTTTGTTCGACAAAGGGATTTGTCAAGTGTCACTTGATAAGGGTGTTTGGAACCACAACATGTCGTGTACCAATAAATAGCATTATTAGCACTCAAGATTTTGGTTCCAGTCCTTCATTTTTCATTATCATATTTGTGCTCCAGACAAAACCTTGCCTGCTGTGTCAGGACTCTGTATTTTGAATCCCTTTAAAACCGCAATATCCAATAACATTAAGTTATATTACAGAATACCTACCCTTTAAATACATAAACATCACGTTTCTATGTCTCTCTTGTGCCACCTGGTGCTTGAACACAGAATTTGCAATTAGGGAATACCTATATAGAAGTTGTGCCTGTCAAAACTTTGAACAGAGCCATCGATTGTCGGGTTCAGATACAATGGCAAATCTATATTGAGACGCTATAAAAACAGAAACAATGCAATGAGTTCACAGAGACATAGAGAGAAAACCCTGGATATTGATGGACCATAAATAGAATCAGACAATTAGATAGTGAACACAAATAAATGGCATTGGTACAGCAAACTGACTTTCATCGGCACGTTAGGGACTGAGTATAATATATTCTGGGGAACATTATATTTTATTGCCTTAAAGACAACTCCACCCCCTCAAAGAACATCTTTTAGAAAGAATGGCCTCTTTAAAATGTTGATATATCATAGTTTGTTCCGTTCCTTACTGAACATTCACTATTTGTAGTGACTCCTAAACCCACCCCCAATATCTGATTGGTCCAAGATCCAAGATCCAATCAGATTTAAGATTGTATCTAGACCAATCAGATTTTGGGGGTGTGTTTATGAGACACTATAAAACAGCATGAAATCTTCAGAGAAGCTCAGTTTCTAATCAGCAGTCAAACTAGCAGGTCTCGTCTTTGTATTTAGGTTAGAGACTTGCAAGTAGATGGCTGGTTCTAGACTGCCCAAATGAATATTTTTTTAGTGCCTGGGTTTCCTACCTATGGTGTTGTATAGGAGTCTATAAACACACATAAATGTTGTTATAACAGATAAATGAAAATAGGTGTTTGGATTACAGAGTCTGAAATTACTTTCCTTTAGCAAAATAGTGACTAACCCAAGTGCCTATGTAGTTGCATTACTAGTTTCACCATTCCCTGTCAAGCACTCTCAAACAGCAAAGGGCAGATAGGGAATGTATATTGAAAACATGCAGTGTAAATACAACCAGGTTGTAATGAATGCAGCCCTGCAACTTACATTTACTATAAACATCCCCCAATAATGAGATGATCTGATAACTAAACATATATCCACTTACAATATAAGCTTATTATCAAATAAAAAATATGCTAACAAATGCAATGTGTTTCTCTATTGCCCCAGTGCACCACATAGCCAGGACAAAACCAACTTGTACACCTCATTATAGAGAAAATGAATGGTGGCAACTAAAGAGTTACTATGTTATTTATCATAGTAACTCTTTAGTTGCCACCATTCCCATAGCAGGAAGGACATATGTAAAAAGACCTTTCAAATGCGGCAACAAAAATCAAAGTTTATTGCAAGCACTTTCTGCACAAGTTTACAGGTATAAAAGGACGTCTATATGGAAAAAAATGTTATCTTTAGATATCCAATCCGAACTATCCTCTGCTGTGTGCAGATTTGCTATAACTAGAATGTTCATGCAAATCAAGTGAATTGCATGATGGGAAATTCCCTCTTCCAATGTTGCCTCTTATTGATTACTGAGCATGCTTGCCCTCATAGAAACCTTGATGAGGAACAGTTACAGGCAGAAACAAATTACACTAGGAATGGCTCCTACTCTTTAATTTCTAGGACTTTCAACAGACATTGCAAGAGAACCATAAAGAGCTGAGCAGTAAGGTAAGGGTCTTTAAACACTGCACAGTGGGGCCAGTAGAAGGTTTTAGTTTTGGGGGTGGACATGCCCTTTAAGCACCAAACAATCATTTATGAGATGGAGCAAAACAGAGAGCAGCCACACTGCAACTACCAGGCACCAAAACTAATGCATTTAGAAAGCTCAGTTAGGCACCAGACATCTGATAGTTGCTATGCTTGCAGAACAAACTAGCAGCTCTGCTACTAAAACAGAACTAGGACTTGCTGAAGGCCTCTGGCTGTTTTATACTGTCTCCTTGGCACACCCCCAACATATGATTGGTCAATAATACAAGAGCCAATCAGATTTAAGATTTGTTTTGGAGCAATCAGATTTTGAGGGTGTGTTTATGAGACACTTTAAAACTTCATGAACTCCTCAGAGCAGCTCAGTTTGTAATCAGCAGTCAAACTAGCAGGTCTTGCCTTTGTATTTAGGTTAGAGATTTGCAAGTAGGTGGCTGGTAATTTAGTTAGACTACAGCAATGAATAATCCTTTGCTCCTAGGTTTATAGTGTCATTGTGTAGCAGTCCATAAACAGCACATACGTGTATAAATGATAAAAATAGATTTTTGTTTGCAGAACCTTAGTTTGCTTTACTTTAATCAAATAGTCTGCAAAATTGTGAGCAAGCCTAATAAATATGCAGTTGCACTACTAGTTCCACCATTCCCTGACAAGCACTCTCAAACAGCATAGGGCAGTTAGGGGTTGTACATGAAATCATGCGTCAAGGCTGTCAGAATCACTGCAGTATAAATACAATCAGGTTGTAATTAATGCAGCCCTGTTACTTACTTTAATTATAAGTGTCCCCCAATTATGAGATGATCTGATAACTAAATATATATCCACTAACAATTGATTGCTCTAGTGCCCAGAGCAGGGATGTCCAACCTGTGGCCCTCCAGATGTTGGAAAACTACAACGCCCAGAATTCCTTGGTTTCTTCTGCAATGGAGGAATGCTGGGCGTTGTAGTTTTCAAAAATCTGGAGGGCTACAGGTTAGAAATCCCAGAGCCAGCTTGGCATAGCCAGGAAAAACCAACTTGGATACCGCATTATACAGAAAATGAGTGATTGGATAATGCACGGGAATGGCGGCAACGAAAGAGTTACTATGTTATGTATGATACGTTATGTAGTTACTATGTTATGTATGATATGTTATGTAACATAGTAACTCTTTCGTTGCCGCCATTCCCGTGGCAGGACGCACATAAGTAAAAAGACCTTTCAAATGCAGCAAAAAAAAATCTAAGTTTATTGCAAGCACTTTCTGTACATTCTCTTAAAGGTAACAGGTATAAAAGGACATCAATACTGAAACAATGGTTATCTTTAGATATCCAGTCTGAACTATCTTCTGCTAGGTGCAGTTTTGCTATAACTGGAATGGATCATGCAATCATGTGAATTGCATGATGGGAAATTCCCTCTTCCAATGCTGCCTCTTAGTAATTACTGAGCATGCTTGCCCTTATAGACTGTCGGCGACAGTGGTTGGGATCATGGGATTTGGCAGGACTGTGGAGCCATCCAGCCCCTTAACTATTTGTTACTTTCTTTTGATGATAGAATGAGAACGGTGTATGTAGAGAGGTGGTTCAGGACTCGTTTTACAGGTAATATTCTTGCCTTTCTTACTAGACCAACTTGTTTTGGGACCACAGTTCTCCTTTAAAAATGGTGCTAATTTTGCCCCAACCAATCAGATCTTATTTAACATTTAAAGGGCATGTCCACCCCGAAATTTAACTTTTGATATGTGGTAGGGCATGCTCCCCCAGCCCCAACCGCATTAATATAATTGTTAGAAAGTCCCCCGATTCTTACTTACCTGCCCTCTCTCCTCCGCTGCAGTGTTCGGCCCTCTGCTTGCATGGAATTGAAAGCAGGGGCGGGACCGGAAGCCGCGTCCGTGATTGGCTGAGAGGCAGGGAGGGCTGCACTGAGCATGCCTCAACCTTGATGAGGTTGAGGAAGTCTCAGGCACAGCATGAGTCACACACTGCTCCTACACAGCAGTTTCCTGGACTTTGGAGGGGCACAGCAGGGGAACTATTTTGAGCAGGAATGTAAGGTAAGGATTGTTTTAAACTACTTGATGTGGCCAGTAAGGGGTTAAATTTTAGTTTGGGGGTGGACATGCCCTTTAAAAGCTAACATCTGATTGGTTGGGGCAAAATTAGCACCATTTTTAACGATAAGAACTTTTATTGAATAAACCTGTTAACATTTAAAGCCCCAATTATCCAATAACATTACATTATGTTTTCAGGGTACAAACCCTTTAATGAACACCCCTGTTCCTGTCTTTATTGGAACATCACTGACCTTACATGTGTCCTTCCCACCATTGACATATCCAGCGCATATCATATTATCAATGATGTCCACGGGGGCAGTGTGTGTGGTATATGGCAGATGGTACAAATAGTTACACAATGGGGCATCTATCAGAGGTAGTGCCACTTCTTGTAGGGTACTGGGATAAGCAAGAGGAACTGTAAGTAAAAATGTCCAGTTAGATAAATATCTGGTCAACTTTCAATCTCTCAACAGAGCTACAGAACTGACACAAAAAAGATCAGGACCATGTGAAATCTAACAATCAGATACCCAGTGTAATAAACATAGACATTGCAACTATCAAACATACAATGTAACAAACACATACAATGTAACAACCAAACATACAATGTAACAAATACATACAATATTACAATCAAACATACAATGTAACAAACAGACAATATAACAATCAAACACCCAGTGTAATAAACATAGACATTGAAACTATCAAACATACAATGTAACAACCAAACATACAATGTAACAAATACATACAATATTCCAATCAAACATATAATGTAACAAACAGACAATATAACAATCAGATACTCAGTGTAATAAACATAGACATTGCAACTATCAAACATACAATGTAACAAACACATACAATGTAACAATCAAACATACAATGTAACAATCAAACATACAATGTAACAAATACATTCAATATTCCAATCAAACATACAATGTAACAAACAGACAATATAACAATCAAACACCCAGTGTAATAAACATAGACATTGCAACTATCAAACATATAATGTAACAAACACATACAATGTAACAACCAAACATACGATGTAACAAATACAGACAATATTACAATCAAACATACAATGCAACAACCAAACATACAATGTAACAAATACAGACACTATGACTATCAAATACAGTGAAATAAACAGACAATAAGACAATCAACATAGTAACATAGTAACATAGTAATTAAGGTTGAAAAAAGACATACGTCCATCAAGTCCAACCTATTCACCCTTTTTTTTTTTTTTTTTTTAACCCTACCTAACAGTTGATCCAGAGGAAGGCAAAAAACCCCAGCTAAAAAGGGGGGAAAAATCCTTCCTGACTCCAAACGGCAATCGGAAAGTATCCCTGGATCAACCAGATCTATATGCATTAATACCAGTAATTCTCAATACTTTTTAGTTTTAGAAACTTATCCAGGCCTTTTTTAAAGCTATTCAATGAACTTGCCATTACCACATCTGCTGGAAGACAGTTCCACAGTTTCACCGTTCTCACGGTAAAGAAAGCTTTCCTAACCTGAAGATGAAACTTCTTTTCTTCCAACCTTAAAGGATGTCCATGTGTCCTCTGATATGACCTATTAGTGAACAATGCACCCGAGAGTTCATTGTATGGCCCATTAATATATCTGTATAAGGTTATCATGTCCCCACGCAACCGCCGCTTCTCCAATGTAAACAGCCCTAACTTGTCTAATCTGCCTGCATATTCAAGCCCCTCCATTCCCCTTATTAATTTAGTTGCCCTTCTTTGAACTGCCTCAATTTCCAAGATGTCCCTTATGTATATGGGATTCCAAAACTGCACCGCAATACATACAATGTAACAAACACAGACGATATAACAATCAAACATACAATGTAACAAACACAGCCAATCTAACAATTAAACATACATGTTAGTTGATGTGTCCACCTTTCATAGGCCAAAGGTATGCCCAGCATACCCTCAGTCCATACATCAAAGGTAAACATCTTAAAATTCTTTATTTACCCTTTAATCCCTACTATTGCTGTTAGCAATCCTAAAATTGCTTTACAGTGTGTCAGAGCCAGCTTGTGAAATTTCACATCATGTGTATGAGAGTTGTGTTTTTTTATGTTAAGGTACACACTTACCATGAATGATCTTTCCATTTAACAGTGACCAATCCTAACTTTCTTATCCAGTCCAATAAATGACATCATCCGTTCCTAGCACTCTCCAATTACATAAATATCCACTGCAGATTTTAAATTGATATTTAACTCATCTTCCTATCGGACTCAGCTATCATTTGTATCTTTCTACACCCAACATAAGCACTTGCATCTAAATCATAAGTGAGGCCTCTATTGTATTACTTCCAACTGTTGTCTATAAAAAAGATGCCTCATTGACAACTTGAAACCCAACCCTTTAACCAATTCTCTATGTACATAATGGTCCATATCATGATGAAGTCATACTCACCATCTGATGCAATATTTCCCCAACCTGATGACCAACATTTCAGGCCAGTGGGGAAGGTCACTTTTGCTGCAGGTAGACAAATTGGGAGGATTTCATTTGTAAAGTGGACCGGATTGGAAAGTTCGAGAAGGCTAATGTCATAACCATTTTTGAATGAGGTGTAGTTTGGGTGAATGATGACGCTTTTCACTAAAATACCAATCTCTGTATTATAAGGTGGCTTCTCCAACTTATAGGACCCAACAAAAACTCCATAGGTTCTTGATGTCCTAACACAAAAAAATGAAGGTAGATTCATTATTGTACCAATAATTGCACTAGCCTGAAGGAATGTACCTGTTACCAGATAAACTACATACATGTAATGCTCCAGAATCCCAGAGTTTCCCTTCAGCACAGATATCCTAATCTCTACCACTTTCTTCACCTATAGTTGAGCCCGTTTGCCGCAAGGCTTAACGCGCCTCACTGGGCATGGTTGCCAAGGTATCTGTGCTAAATTCAGGGATACTTAAGAAGTTTGAAGCCAAAATTGCCTGACTGGGCACTAACCAGCTGGTAAACTAGATAGCAAGACAAAAGTGTGTGACAGAGGGATGCACAAGACATAGACAGGGAGGGAGCCAATGGTCAAAACAAATGAAGACAATCCGTTACAAGGGAAGTAAAGGGGCTGGAAAAGGTCAGAACAGGAAGAAAACAACCATAATCCTCCTCACTCCTCTACCTCCATAGCTGCATATTACAAAGGGTGAGGAACTAAGTCATTAAGTCTTAAATGCATCTATACCGCAAAATAGGTTATTTTAAATTGACCGTAACTGGAAAGTATAATTCTTCCCAACCACCACTGTATCATTTTTTTGTTGATCTGCCCCCTATTTCTTTAGATATCCAATCTAAAACTTCTTATATTTCAGCTGTCAATCAAGTTCCTTGCTCTCAAAAACTATTCTTCTGTGAGTAGTTTTACTGTAGCTGGAATGGTGACCAAGATTTGACAGTTGGAATGCTGTTTGCTGTGTGCAGGCTTGACAGATGGTTTGTGGGGGGAAAGTCAGGTCGGGTGGAAGTGGGAGTGGTTAAAAGAGGGAGGTGGGATACTGCTCCTAAACAAAATGTGGGCTTTATTGAAGGCATGCAGCAACACACACAAATCAGAGTAAGTTCTACTTACATGTATTCAATTATAGATCAATATGAGGCAAAGTCATTTTTTCAGTATAGTGTCCCTTTAACCCTGGGTACTTTACCTAACAGTTGCAATACTTACTCTAAGTCTCCCTCTGCACTCCGCTCCTCTCTTCTTCTCTAAGTGACAGTTTGCAATGAAGCCAATGGGAAGACACGCTTTGCAAGAGGTTGTGTCTTCCCATTGGCTGCACCGTGGACTGTCACCGACAGTGGAAGAAATGAGGAATGAAGCGAAGTTAGATAAAGTTCCCAGGGTGAGGACTTAGTGATTAGAATTGTCCTTTAAAAAGACAGAGCAAACCAATCAGAAGAGCCGAGAAATAAAACTAGGAAGACGATAGAAATATTAGAATTTGAATTTGCTGCTAAAACGAAGGACCAATAGAAAGAAGCTAAGGAAAAGAAAGAAACGTCTACAGAAAGTAACCAACGAGAGCCATGAACGTAAAGAGCCGAGGAGCCAAGGAAACCCAAGGTTAGATGGAAATGCCCTGAGATTTTCTGACTACTTTGGTCATTATTTTATTTGAAAAAACGGTTAAAGAAAATAGTAAGTAAGTGACCTTACTAACGGACACCATCTGGGTACTTACTCCTGAAAGCAGTGGGCGGCAGATATTACCCAATTTGTTGTAATCAGGGATCCACCAAAAAGCCTTCCATTATTGTCCCTGATGTTTACCTGCCACGGCCACCTTCCTGGCATTGAATCCTGCCCTCCCATAATACGACGTTTGGACACCTGAGGTTTCCCACATTCTGGATGGAAACATTAGATGAGAGGGACATCCATTAGTATACAGTATTACAAATGCAATGTTTAATATGGTTACATTAACAGGGTTATCCAATAAAAGTTCTTAAAGCGATTAGTATTGTTATACTGGCAAGATGTTAATTAATGACACAATAAGTTATTGTTTGGCAGGTTTGGAAACTTGTTACATAAAAAACTTGTGAACATAATTATAAGTCACACGTGTGTCTGAATAAATATCCAACCAGAAAAACATAAACATGTTGGAGGCTTCTCCTTCTAGGCCACGGTTTAGAAGGGTCCGTCCACCGAAATTTCAAAGGGCGCGTCAGCTGGTCTAACACTCAATGATGTTGTGATGAGGTCATTACCCTGCTGCAGAATAAATTTGATGCCAATCAGATGGGCATGTTTATGTTTTATCTTTAATTGGAGAAAATAATTGATGATTAGCTTTATTCAGGGTGTTAATATCTGTACCGGTATACAATATAATGGCATTACATTGAAAAGATTGTTTGATATTACACAGAGTTAGATTAAAGGAGAATTATATTAGGAGTAACTGGCTTCTTTTTGGCCTCCTCAAAGCTTCACACACACACAGCCTGACAATTATAAACTGTATTATTTACACTGTAACTTCACTATAAGATACGGTATTATTACCATAACTTCACTAATTCTGTTATGAGATTATTATTATTGATTTATATAGAGTCAACATCTTCCCTAGCGCTTTACAATTCCATGTATACATTCACATCAGGCCCTGCCCCGAAGAGCTTACAATCTAATCATATTTATTTGACACATACAACCTATCAGTATGTCTTTATGATTGAGGGGTAACCGGAGTGCCTGGAGGAAACCCACGCAAGCATGGAGGGGGAGATAACATACAAAATCCTTGCCGATGGTCCAAGGGTGGAAATCGAACTCAGGACTTCAGCACTGCAGGAATGAGTGATACACTAAGCCACCGTTGCTACGGAGTCGGTACGTAACATCACTAATTCCGTTACAAGATAGGGTCATCTAACGGTAACACCACTAATTCCGTTTAAAAGATAGGGTCATCTATACGGTAAATCACTAATTCCGTTACAAGATAGGGTATCATACGGTAACATCACTAAGTCCGTTACAAGATAGGGGATCTATACGGGGAACATCATAGTCCGTACAGGATAGGGTATCTATACGGTAACATCACTAATTCCGTTACAGGATAGGGTCTCTATACGGTAAACACCACTAATTCCTTCAGGATAGGGTTATATATACGGTAACATCACTAATCCGTTACAAGTAGTGGGTATCTATACGGTGGTAACATCACTAAATTCGTGTAAAAGATAGGGTTTATATAGACGGTAACATCACTAATCCGTTACACAAGATAGGGTATTATACGGTAACACCAAAATCCGTTACAAGAGAGGGTATCTATACAGGTAACACCACTAATTTCCGTTACAAGATAGGGTATATCTATCGGTTAACACCACTGAATTCCGCTTAACCAAGATGGGTATCTAACGGTAAACCAACTGAATTCCGTTACAAGATAGGGTGTATATTTTCTTTTACCCGCCTGTAAACATCACTAATTCCTGTTACAAGATAGGGTCCTTAATACGGATTAATCACTCACTAATTCCGTTCAACTACAGATAGGTGATTATACGGTAACATCCACTAATTCCGTTACAAGATAGGGTAATCTTACGGTAACCTCAATAATTCCGTTACAGGATAGGGTATCTATAAGGTAACATCACTAATTCCGTTACCAAGTAGGGTAATCTATACGGTAACATCACTAATACGTTACAAAGATAGGGGATCTATACCGCCCGGTAATGACATCACTAACTTCGTTTTTCAGGATAGGGTTAATCCCAATATTTCTAATACCGGTAATTAAGGCCCCCGGAGAAATAACATCAACCTACATTCCGTACCAAGATAGTGGTATCTATACACGGTACAAATTCACTAATTCCGTACAAGATAGGGTATCGATACAGGGTCGGGAACACACAATTCCGTTACAAGAAATCCGGTATCTATACGGTAGAGAAGCAGCACAATTATCAGTTTACAGGATAGGGTATCTATACGAAGGCTAACATCCACTAATTACGTTACAAGATAGTTGGTATCTATACGGTAACATCACTAATTCCGTATTAACAATGAAAAAAGAAGGGTCTTATCTATCCGGTAAAACATCACTAATTCCGGTTACAAGATAGGGTATCTATCAGGGACACAGCTAATTCCGTACAGGATAGGGTATCGATACTTACGGGTAACTCACTAATTCCGTTTTACACTGATAGGGTTCTATCCGGTAAATCAATAATGCCGTACAAGATAGGGTAATCGATAACAACGGTAACAGCGGTAGATCATCCCATACCTACCTTGTACTGCAGGAACGTTTAGCATCCTCCCTATCCTACCTGTTACTGCAGGAACGTTTACCATCCTCCCATACCCACCTGTTACTGCAGGAACGTTAGCCATTCCCCCAGACTCCACCCTGTACTGCAGGAACGTTTAGCATCCTCCTATCACCCGTACTGAGGAACGTTTAGCATCTCCCATTCCTACCTGTACTGCAGGAACGTTTAGCATCCTCCCATATCCTACCTGTACTGCAGGAACGTTTAGCATCCTCCCATATCCTACCTGTACTGCAGGAACGTTTAGCATCCTCCCATACCCACCTGTACTGCAGGAACGTTTAGCATCCTCCAATCCTACCTGTACTGCGGAACGTTTAGCATCCTCCCATATCCACCCTGTACGCAGGAACGTTTAGCATCCTCCCATATCCTACCTGTACGCAGGAACGTTTGCATCCTCCCATATCCTACCTGTACTGCAGAACGTTTTACCATCCTCCCAATCCTACCTTACTGCAGGGAACGTTTAGAATGTCCCCATATCCTACCATGTACGGCAGGAATGTTTAGCATCCTCCCATACCCACCCTGTACTGCAGGAAAGTTAGCATCCTCCCATATCCTCCCTGTACTGCAGGAACGTTTGCATCCTCCCATATCCTACCTGTACTGCAGGAACGTTTAGCATCCTCCCATATCCACCCTGTACTGCAGGAACGTTTACCATCCTCCCATACCTCACCCTGTACTGCAGGAACGTTTAGCATCCTCCCATATCCTACCTGTACTGCAGGAACGTTTACCATCCTCCCATACCCACCCTGTACTGCAGGACGGTTACATCCTCCCATATCCTACTGACTGCAGGAACGTTTAGCATCCTCCCCATATCCACCTGTACTGAAGGAAGTTTAGCATCCTCCATATCCTACCTGTACTGCAGGAACGTTTAAGCATTCCTCCCATACCCACCCTGTACTGAAGGAACGTTTAGCATCCTCCCATATACACCCTGTACTGCAAGGAACGTTACCATTCCTCCCATATCCACCTGTACTGCAGGAACGTTTACATCCTCCATATCTCCTTTACTGCAGGAACGTTAGCATCCTCCCATATCCTACCTGTACTGCAGGAACGTTTAGCATCCCATATCCTACCTGTACTGCAGGGAAGTTTCCAGCTTCCTCTCATTTTTAGCTCCGCCACCACAGAGTCTTGGCAAACCTTTGTCGACAATACATTCCTGGATGCAGAGCCCCCATGTGGCGTTAGCCCGCACACGCACTGATGTCAGTGCACAAGTGACGTCAATGCGTGATAGCATTGCAGCGACGTTCACCATGAGCGTGTGTGCCCGTGAATAATCATGCCGCGCTGTGGCTTGTCAGCGGACATTGACTTCCCGTCGCGTTTGTTCGACAAAGGGATTGTCAAGTGTCACTTGATAAAGGGTGTTTGGAAGCCAACATGTCGTGTACCAATAAATAGCATTATTAGCACTCAAGATTTTTGGTTCCAGTCCTCATTTTTCAGTATCATATTTTGTGCTCCAGACAAAACCTTGCCTGCTGTGTCAGGACTCTGTATTTTGAATACCTTTAAAACCGCAGATATCCAATAACATTAAGTTATATTTACAGAATACATTACCCTTTAAAATACATAAAACATCCACGTTTCTATGTCTCTCTTGTGCCACCTGGTGCTGAACACAGAGATTGCAATAGGGAATACACATATATAGAAGTTGTGCTGTCAACACTTATGAACAGGAGCCATCTATTGTCGGGTTCAGATCACAATGGCAAATCTATATTGAGACGCTATAAAAACAGAAACAAATTGCAATGAGTTCACAGAGAGACATAGAGAGAAAGACACGATATTGATGGACCAATAAATAGATATACAGCAATTAGATAGTGAAACACAAATAAAGATGCATTGGTTAAGCAAAACTGGGACTTTCATGGCAGTTAGGGACTGAAGTATAATATGATTCGGGGAACATTATATTTTATTGCCTTAAGGACAACTCCACCCTCATAAAGAAAATCTTTAGAAAGAATGGCCTCTTTAAAATGTTGTATATATAGTGTTGTCCTATGAATTCATTACTGTATGCTGCTATGCTTCTGGATGCCTCATAGGAAACTGAGCATTTAGAAACCTGTACTGAGCCTGTACTGAGCCTGGGCATGCTCAGGAAGAGGCAGACAGGGGATTAACATTCAGTCATTGGCTGTGATGTCAACTGTCAAATCCTAACTGGACAGTTACTAACCTGAAGAAACCAGGAAGCAGAAAGAAGAAGAACAGGGGAAAACAGGACATTGTGCAGGATTTCAGGTTAGACTTATATATTTCAACATTTCAAACGTTTAGGGGTTTTGGGGGTGATTACCTGTATGTAAGTTTTCATTGTTTGGGTGGACTTGCCCTTTAAATTGAATTACCCTTGATTGGTCTTTGTATGGGCATTTGGTCGGGTATAGTTGTTGCCCGCTCCAAACCGCACCCTACCAAACCCATTGTTGGCTGTAAGACGTCTGTTGTACCAGTCTGGTGACATGGGTCGTGGCCTGTAATCGTGAAGACTGGACCGTAACATTCAGGGCCACCATGCAAACGATGCCACTGGTAGAGGTGACTCCATTTACAGAATTCTAATAACATGTCAGAAAAAATATGAAACATTTTCTACCAGATCAAAGGTCGTCCGAGGCCATTAATGTTAAAGGATCATTGCACAAAACTGGATAATGGAAATTGTTATAAAAAGAGTAAAGTGAAAATCTTTGCCAGACGTGCTTGTGGAGAGTGGTACATGAGTAAGGACACAGCACATTCTGAGAAGATCCTGATCCCCTAACCTGTTGTTATTATTTCTTTTAGGGTGATCGGGGGGACCCCTGGTTTGTTGCTGGAGACGACGTGGTATTTGGTTGGGGTGGTTGAGTGAGTTGGTTGAGGGTTGGCGGAAAAGCCCAACCGCCAGGGTCTACACCGTCTGAATGCCTACCTGGACTGGTACAGTCGTATAGTTCCAGAGGTCTCCGGGAATATTCTAAACGTGTCTCTTACAAGCCAATTAATATCTATATACAACGCAGACGCCTCCCCGTGGCACCCGGAACCGGAACCGGATGCAGCCACGAGTGTGAGAGGTTTCCATTTTACGTGGCATCTGTTGCTTTACTGTTGCTTTTTCTGTGAATCCGACCTGCAGTTCAGCTGCTCCCTGTGTCCGGGCTCCATTCTCATTACAGCAAAATACATGTAAATAACCTTGTAATGAACGACCATAAAATGAATTACATTGAACAAAACAACTTCTTATTAAAGTGACCACGGAAATCCGATCTATCATAACCAGAACCACAGAGATAAAACATAAATGCAATAGGGGGTCTAATCTGCAGCAACCAATCAGAAATGCTCTAACAGCAGTAACCAGTTAAAAAAAACTAACATTTGATGGTTTTTATTATTATTAGCACAGAAAACCTTTTTCTCTCTTTATTTCAATTCATTGCAAATTGTAAACGGGTCACAAAACACAGTTAGAGTGAGGCCACACTACAACGCACCAAGCGGCGCACGATTTCTGTGCATTAGCTTGCGTCAATTTTGCTTTTGCACTCGCGCTTTCGCTATCTTTAAAGCGAAAATGAGGACATTCACGTTCCCTCGATTTCATTTCCATGTTAGCGAAAAACACGGGTTGTGAACGCGGGAGAGCAAAATGCGTATGCGAACGCGCGAAAAAACGCGCTTCTAGAGTGGCCCAGCCCTAAAGGGTAATTGTGGCCCAGGGCTTACTGATTGGCCCGTCCATGTCACAGTGGTGCTAAAGATAGAAATGGAATGTTTAGGTAGTGAATGACCATTGGTGTGAGATTGAAACATTAAAATGTTAATATAATAAAACAGATACTAACGTGTATTGGCTGTTTATAGACAAACCACCCCCAAAACAACGGTTTCCCTGGCTCAAAGGGCACAAGTTGCAAATGTATGTGATACACTTTTTTTTCAAAAGAAATTAAACTAATTAAAGATATTCTAGTTTGAGGATAAAAGTAAATGAAAATAGTGTATTCTTTCTCTAGGTCAATCCACTAGCATGCCTGAGAACTCAACAAGCTAAATCAGGGAAAACGGGAATTTAAGCATGAATACTTTATGTTCAAAGTCAGCCTGTTTCTGTAAGTGCAGGAAGTCAGAAGTTATGGTGCTGGAAATGTAAATGTTGTCTGCCTCCAGTCTGGTGTTACAGATTACTGCTGGAACTGACGGGAAATGCCATTTGATAGATAACAATTACATGACACCAGTCCCCACACCAGTATTCCGTTGTTCTGTTCCACATACCGAGAAAACAGTGACTTGAAATTATAAATCTGTCATTTATAAGAAATGGAAGCGATCCTGTGCAGTCCAGTTGCTTTAACTCAAACAGCAGCAAGAAGCAAGAAACATTCACCCTTTCTGCCACTATCGGGGAGATTAAATTTAAAAGTGCGTTACCATTGCGGATCCCGCGAAACAATATCAGAGTAAACGAGATACGTCTGGTATTTCATGTGGATGTGTAAAGGTAAGACCTCTGGTTGCGCTTCTTTAACGTTCCATACAAATAGGCAAAACTTAACAATGGGGTTTTGTATCAGTTGCACAGCACTCTTCCAAAAACGTGTTTGAAATGGCGCCTGTGCCCTTAAATCCCATTTAAAACACATGTTAACCAATATTACTTCGGATAACCGTGGGATTTACATGGATTTCTCCCCATATTTGGACTGCCTGTACAGGTCTTGTTTTAAAAGTGAGATAGGCTTTGTGTAGGTGGGTAAAAGTAGCACACTGTCGGCAGTTCGCAGAAACCGATTGTGTGGTCACATAGGGAACTGCTTGATAGAACGTGATTTGCCAGAGATTGGTCATGGCCATTGGCACTGCGCCATTCAATATTTTCGGCTGACTAACGATGCATGGCAAGATGGTCGTCTGAAAATATTGTGGATGGTGTGGGACCCAGTCTATTCAATCCATACATGTTTCAGGCAATGTTTTTTCTCAGTGACAATAGAACAACAAGACATTGTGAAAGAGAAAAAGGAATTCAAATAATTTGCCAACTTTAAATGACAAAACAAGCCACATCTACATACAGTCTAAACAAAAATTTATTGCACGTGTGCCGGTTTTAGAATCCAATAACTAAAGGGACATTTTTTGGAAGCAGATTAAGAGAAGGGCAAAACTAAATTAATAAAGGGAATGTAGGGGCTTAAATATGCAGGCAGATTAGACAAGTTAGGCGTGTTTACATTGGAGAAAGCGAAGTTTGCTGTTAGACGACATTAGGGCTGGGTATAAGGTTGGACTAGAGAGGACATATGTCTTTATACAACCTCCATACTATGTTACTATGTAACGTTAACAGACCATTATGGGTAGGGTATAAAGGTTGGACTGAGGAGTATGTCGTTATACAACCTCAAAACTATGTTCTATGTAAACTGTTATACAGACATTAGGGTAGGGATTAAAGTTGGACTAGAGGAGTTATGTCTTTATACAAACACTCCAATACTATGGTAATAGTAACTGTTAGAAGACATTCATGGTAGGGAAGAAGGTTGGACTAGAGGAGTATTGTCTTTATACACCTCCAATACTATGGTTACGAGTAAACGTTATATAAGACCATTCATGGGTAGGGATAAAGGTTGACCAGATGGCGTATGTTCTTTATACACATCCAATACTGTGTTATATGTTATGGTTGAGACAGAAATTATGGTGCGTAGGGTGGATTAAAAGGTTGACTAGATGGAGGTTATTGTCTGAAAACATCCATACATGTTACGATTGTAACTGGATATACAGACATATGCGGTAGAGGGTTATCAAAGGCATATCCACCCTGTACTGCAGGAACGTTTAGCATCCTCCCATATCCTACCTGTACTGCAGGAACGTTTACCATCCTCCCATACCCACCCTGTACTGCAGGAACGTTTAGCATCCTCCCATATCCTGATCCCCCCAAACACCCTACATGCAAAAACATAGACTTTGCGGCACGCGGGGGAACCAATGACCAATTGTTAAACACTGCAGATCTGATAAAATGGGATTGATGGGATTTACATTAAACCTTTCGATTACTTTAGTCATTTAGAAACTACAGATTGATATTTGCTGGTGTGCAAAGTAGCATGTTGATGTAAGATTGGATAGTTCAATGGTATAAATCTATATAATGCGCCCACGCATGGCTCCAGCTGACCTGGAATGGAGTGCGGATCGAGTGCCTGTTGTGCTCTATAGTTAAGACACAACAGTTGTCTAACAAGCAGAGCCTGCATTTATTACAGACATGGTTGCTTTTCACACTGCAATTATTCACACTCAGCTTTGACTGCACATGCTGCTTACACAGATCCCTTTGATTGCCATGTTGCCTCTCTAGACTGGTTTGACAATCATCTCCCTTTGTTTGTATACTGGAGATAGTTTTCTGGTGAAATTGTGGAACCAGGATATTCCAATACATCAATAGCTCTGTTACTCAGATCTCCTGTTCAATATTGGTTGGAACAGCAAACCAACTTTTATTGGAATTATTTTTATCTTAGATACAGAAGCCAATACAGAGACTAAATTGAGAGACCATCTGACCTAAGGGCTGCCCATTCAACTACCCAGCCAAATCAACTCATAAGCTATATATCCCAGATACATGCCTCAGAACAAAGCTATACATCTCAGAGAAATGCAAAACTGAAACTGCTCTTCCTAACTGAAACATTCACTATTGTAGGAACTCCTAAACCCACCCCCAATATCTGATTGGCGTCCAAGACCAAGATCCAATCAGATTTAAGATTGATCTAGACCAATCAGAATTTGGGTGTGTGTTTATGAGACACTATAAACAGCATGAAATCTTCAGAGAAGCTCAGTTTCTAATCGCAGTCAAAACTAGGCAGGTCTTCCTCTTGTATTGAGGTTAGAGACTTGCAGTAGATGGCGGTTCTAGACTGTCCCAAATGAATATTTTTTTGGTGCCTGGGTTTCATACTATGGTGTTGTATAGGAGTCCTATAAATGCACATAAATGTTGTTCTATACAGATAAATGTAAAATAGTGTTTTGATACAGAGTCTGAAATTACTTCCTTGCAAAATCAGTGACTAACCCAAGTGCCTATGCAGTTGCATTACTAGCTTCACCTTCCCTGACAAGCCCTCTCAACACGCAAAGGGCAGATAGGGAATGTATAGGATAGGGATGTATATTGAAAACATGCAGTGTAAATACAACACAGGTTGTAATGAATGACAGCCCTGCTACTTACATTTATATAACTATCCCCAATAATGAGATGATCTGATAACTAAACATATATTCCACTTACAATATAAGCTTATTATCAAATAAAAATATGCTAACAAATGCAATGTGCTTCTCTATTGCCCCAGTGCCCACACATAGCCGGACACAAACCAACTTGTACACCATTATAGAGAAAATGAATGGTGGCAACACTAAGGTCACCATATTTATTTATCTAGTAAACTTAGTTGCCACCATTCCGTAGGCAGGAAGGACATATGTAAAAAGACCTTCAAATGACCGGGCAACAAAATATCAAAGTGTTATTGCAAGCACTTTCTGCACAAGTTTACAGGTATTAAAGGAATATATATGGAAAAAAATGTTATCTTTAGATATCCAATCCGAACTATCCTCTGCTGTGTGCAGATTATGCCTAGAACTAGAATTGTCTATGCAAATAAGTGATTGCATGATGGGAAATTCCCTTTTCCAATGCTGCCTCTTAGGATTACTGAACATGCTTGCCCCTCATTAGACACTTGATGAGGAGAACAGTACAGGCACAGAAAAAATTACACTAGAAAAGGGCCTCCTACTCTGTTAATTTTCTAGGACTTTCAAAAAGACATTGCAAGAGAACCATAAAGAGATGAGCAGTAAGGTAAGGGTTTTTTTAAAACACTGCACAGTGCGGGCCAAGTAGAAGGTTAAATTTTAGTTTGGGGTGGACATGCCCTTTAAAGATTATGAAACCTTTTGATTTTTTTTATATATAAAGCTTCAGAAAGCTTTGATGGGCGGTTAAGAGAAACAATTAGACAGGTTTGTGCAACTTACAAAAAAGGGCGTAACAGTTCTCCTTTACACTACGAACTTGTATTGCTATCTACCTGTTAGTATTTTATATTTTTTATCCTAGCTCTCCAATAACACACTGCTAAGCAGAGAACGTTTAGCATCCCTCCCATACCCACCCTGTTACTGCAGGAACGTTGTAGAATCCTCCCATATCCGCCCTGTACTGCAGGAAGGTTACCATCCTCCCATATCCTACCGTGACTACAGGAATTTAGCATCCTCCCATACCTACCCTGATTTACGGCAGGAACGTTTACCATCCTCCCAATCCTACCTGTACTGCAGGCAACGTTTAGCATCCTTCCCATACCCACCCTGTACTGGCAGGAAGTTTAGCATCTCCCATATCCTACCATGTAGCTGCAGCGAACCGTTTAGCATCCTCCCCTACCCACCCTGTACTTGCCGGAACGTTTAGCATCATCCCATATCCTACGTACTGCAGGAAGTTACTCCTCCATACCCACCTGCTATGCAGGAACGTGTCGCATCCTCCCATATCTACCTGTACTGCCAGGACGTTTTTTTCGCATCCTCCAATCACCCTGTACTGCCAGGAACGTTAGTATCCTACCATATCCTACCTGTACTGCAGGAAGTGTACCATCCTCCATACCCACCACCTGTACTGCAGGACGTTTAGCAAATCCTCAATATCCTACCTGTACTGCCGGACGTTTAGCTCCTCCCATATTCCTACATGCTACTCGGCAGGAAACGTTACGTTTTACCATCCTCCAATACCAACCCTGTACTGCAGGAGGAACGGTTAGCCATCCTCCATTATCCACCCTGTCCTGCAGGAACGTAGCATTTTTTTTTTTTTTTCCTCCCATACCAACCTGTCTGCCCGGAACGTTTAGCCATCCTCCCATATCCTACCTGTACTGCAGGAACGTTTACCATCCTCCCATACCACCCTGTAACTGCAGGAACGTTTAGCCATCATCCCATATCCTACCTGTACTGCTAGGGATACGGTTTAGCATCCTCCATATCCCACCCTGTACTGCAGGAACGTTTGATCCTCCCCATCCTACCTGCTACTGCAGGAACGTTAGCATCCTCCCAATCACCTGTACTGCAGGAACCGTTTAGCATCCTGCCCAATCCTACCTGTACTGCAGGAAGAACGCGTTAGAATCTCCCAGCTCCTACTGTACTGCAGGCAACGTTTACCATCCTCCCATATCCTACCTGTAATGCCAGGAAAGTTGAGCATGACTCCCATATTACCTGTACTGCAGGAATGTTTAGCACCTCCATAACCCACCATGCCTACTGCCATGGAACGTTTAGCACATCCTCCCATGATCCCTACTGCCTACGCAGGGAACGTTTTAGATCCTCCCATACCCAACCCTGCTACTGCGAGGAAAGGTCGCATCCTCATACCCACCCTGTACTGCCAGGAACGTTTAGAATCCTCCCATATCCCCCCTGATACTGCAGAACGTTTACCATCTCCCATACCCACCCTGTTGCTACTGCAGGAATGTTTAGCATCCTCCCATTATCCTTACCTGTACTGCAGGAACGCTGGTAGCATCCTCCCATATCCACCCTGATACTGCCCAGGAACGTTTAGCATCCTTCCATTACCCACCCTGTACTGCCAGGAACGTTTAGCTCACCTCCCATATCATACCTGTACTGCAAGGAACGTTAGCAACCTCCCATATACTACCTGTACTGCAGGAACGTTTAGCATCCTCCCCTATCCACCCTGTTACTGCAGGAAGGTACAATCCTCCCATAACCACCCTGTACTGGAGGAACGTTAGCATCCTCCCAATCCTACCTGACGCAGGAACGTTTACCATCCTCCCATACCCACCCTGATACGCAAAGGAACGTTAGCATCATCCCATATACTACCTGTACTGCAGCGAACGTTTGGCATCCTCCCATACCACCCTGTATGCAGGAACGTTTCGCCATCCTCCATATCCTAACTGCTGCCAGGGAAGTTTACCATCCTCCCATACCACACTGTACGCCCACACCAGGAAAGTTGAGCATCCTCCATATCCCCCTGTCCTGCGTAGGAAGTTTACCATCCTCCCATTCCACCCTGCTACTGCAGGAACGTTTACCATCTCCCATATCCTACCGCTATGCCAGCGAATACGTTTTTTAGCCATCTCCCATATCCTACCTGTACTGCAGGAACGTTTAGCATCATCCTACATACCTGTAGGCAGGAAACGTTTAGCATCCTCCATATCCTACCTGTACTGCAGGAACGTTTCGGCTTGCCTCTCATTTTAGCTCCGCCACACGAGTCTTGGCCAAATCCCTTGTCGGAACAATACTATCCGGATGCAGAGGCCCCCATGTGGCGTTGTAGCCCGACACCGCTACTGACGTCAGTGCCACAGTGACGTCCATGCGTGATGGCATTGCAGCGGACGTCACCATGAGCGTGTGTGCCCGTGAAGTAATCATGGCCGCCGCTGTGGCTTGTCAGCGGACATGACTTTCCGTCGCGGTTGTTCGACAAAGGAGATTTGTCAATGTCATTGATTAAGAGGGTGTTTGCGACCCGCAACATGTGTGTTGCCGTACCAATAAATAGCCATTATAGCACTCAAGATTTTTGGTTCCAGTCCTTCATTTTCAGTATCATATTTTGTGCTCCAGACAAACATTGCCTGACGCTGTCGACTATGCTATTTTGAATTACCCTTAAAACCGACAGATATCCAATAAACATTAAGTTATATTACAGAAACTACCTTTAAATACATAAAACATCCACCGTTTCTATGTTCTCTGTGCCACCTGGTGCTGAACCAGAGGAGATTGCAATTAGGGAATACTAGATAGAAGTGTGCGGTCAAAACTTATGAACAGAGAGCCATATATTGTCGAGGTTGATCACAATGGGCAAATCTATAGTGAGACGCTATAAAAACAGACACAAATTGCATGAGTTCAACAGCGAGACATAGAGAGAAGACACTGATATTGAATGGACCAATAAATAGATATACAGACAATAGAAAGTGAAACACAAAAAATGGCATTGGATACAGCAAACTGCGGACTTTCATGAGCAGTTAGGCGAATGAAGATAAAGAGTGTTCTGGGGAACATTATATTGTTATTGCCTTAAGGACAAACTCCACCCTCATAAGGAACATCTTTTAGAAAGAATGGCCTCTGTAAAAATGTTGATTATATCTAGTTTGTCCTATGATTCATACTGTTATGCCTGATATGCTCTGGATACATCATGCGAAAATGAGCAAATTAGAAACTGTGACTGAGCTGCCTACCTGAGCATGCGGCATGGCCGAAGAGGCAGACACAGGGGATTAAATTCCAGTCATTGGCCTGTGATGTTCAATGTCCAATCCATAACTGACAGTTAATAAACTGGAAGAGCAACCCGGAAGCAGAAACAGGGGAAACAGGACATTGTGCAGGATTTCATGTTAGATTATTATATTTCCACATTTCAAATATTACCGTTTTTTTTTAGGCGTTTTTGGGGGGTGAGTTACCTGTATGTAAGTTTTCATTTTTCGGGCTGGACTTGGCCTTTAAATTGAATTACCCATGATTTGCCGTTTGTATGGGATTTCTTCGGGTATTAGTTGTGCGTCAACCTGCCCATACACAAAAAACCCATTGTTGGCTGTAATGGACCGTTTCTGTTTGTACAGTCTGCGGACATGGGTCGTGGCCTGTAATCGTGACCTGATCTGGCACTAACATTCAGGGCACCATGCAAACGTTGCACCATGGTTAGCAGGTGACTCCATTTACCAGATTCTCAATAAACATTCAAGAAAAATATAAACATTTCTACAGCATGCAAAGGGTGTTCGAGGGCCATTAATGTTAAAGGATCATTGAACAAATGGATATTGGGAAAATGTTTTAACAAAAAAACACAGAGTTAAAGTGGAAAATCTTTGCCAGACGGCCGTGTGGAGATGGCTGGTTACATGAGTAAGGACACAGCACATTTCTGAGAAGATTCCTGATCCCCTCAACCTGTTGTTATTATTTCTTTTAGGTGAATCGGGGGGACCCCTGAGTTGTGTGGAGGCGACCGTTGGTATTGGGTTGGGGGTGTGAGTTTTGGTGGGTTGCGCGACAGCCCAACCGCCCAGGGTCTTCTACAACGTCTGAATGCCTACCTGGACTGTATACAGTCGGATGATTCCAGAGGTCTCCGGGAAATATTCTAACGTGTCTCTACAAGCCCCATTAAGATCTATATAAAACGCCAGACATTCCCCCCTGTGGACACCCGGAACCGCGAAACCGGATGCCAGCCACGAGTGTGAGGGGTTTCCCATTTTACGTGCCATCTGTTGCTTTACTGTTGCCGTTCTGTGAATCCGACATGCGTTCAGCTGCGCCTGTGTCCGAGGCTACCATTCTCATTACAGCAAAAATACACACGTGGACTGCTAAATAAACTTGCTAATGAACGACCATAAAAGGAATTACATTGGAACACACACAACTTCTTATGATAAGTGACCACGGAAATCCGAATCTATCATAACCAGAACCACAGAGATAAAACACAATGCAATAGGGGTATAATCTGCAGAAACATCAGAAATGCTCTAACAGCAGTAACCAGTTAAAAAAACTAGAACATTTGATTGCGTTGGTATTTATTAGCCACAGAAAAGAAAACTTTTCTCTCTTATTTCAATTCATTCGCAAAATGTAAAACGGGTCACAAAACACAGTTTTAAGGTGAGAGCCACACTACAACCGCCACCAAGCATTTGCGTGCGCGATTTTCGTGCTGTTAGCTTGCGTCATTTTTGCTTTTGCCACTCGCGCTTTTCGCTATCTTTTAAAGCCGGAAAATGCAGGAAACATTCACGTTCCCTCGATTTCATGCCATGTAGCGAAAATCCCAGCGTGAACGCGCGAGCAAAATTGAGTATGCGACGTGACCTAACAACGCGCTCGTGTGCCCAGCCCTAAAGGGTAATTCGGGCCCAGGGCTTATGATTGGCCGTCAATGCACCAGTGCTGCTAAATATAGAAATGGAATGTTTAGGTAGTGGAATGACCATTGCAGTGGGAGTTGAAAACATTAAAATGTTAATATAATAAAACAGGATAACTAAGTGGTTATTGGTCTGTGTACTCGACAAACACCCAAAACAACGGTTTCCCTGGCCTCAAGGGCCAGCACAGTTGCAAATGTAGTGATACACTTTTTCAAAAGAAATTCCTAATTAAAGATGTATCCAGTTTGAGATAAGCTAAATGATTATTAAAAATAATATAATTTCTTCTCTAGGTCAGTCCCACTGAGGCATGCTGAAGATCAACAAGCTAAATCAGGCGAAATGTGGATGAATTTAAGCATGAACTACTTTTATGTTCAAAGTCAGCCTGCTTCGGCTAAGTGCAGGGAAAGTCAGAAGAAAGTTATGGTTGCTGAAATGTAAATGTTGTATTGCCTCCAGTTGCGTGTACAGATTTATGCCTGCAGAAACTGACAGAAATGCCATTGTAAGATAACATATTACATGATCACCAGTCCCAACCCCAGTATCCGCATGTTCTGCTTCCATATTACCGAGAACAGTGACTTGAAAATTATAAATCTGTCATAGTCTTGGGTTTTATAAAGCGGAAGTTTCTTTTTTAAAGCCTCAGCAGTCAAGAAGATGGGAGCTGATCCTGTGCAGTCCAGTCTGCTTTAACTAAAACAGCAGCACGAAAACATTCACCTTTAGGCACTATCGGAGGAGATTTCAATTTAAAAAGGTTGAGGTACCATTGCCCGCGATCCCGCGATACAATTATCAGACATAGACGAGATTACGTTACTGGTTTTCATGTTGGATCGTGTAAGCGTAAAATAAAATGCCTCCTGGTTGTGCTTCTTTAACTTCATACAAGACCGGTTAAGTTTGCCACTACGAAGTACTGAGTATTAATATATACTGTAGTTCTGGTTGGTACAGGGAGACAGATAATATTGAGAATTACTGGTTAATACCTATACTGAGTTCTGGTTCGAGTTACAGGTGATAGGGATACTATTATAATATTGAGGGAGGAGAATATGACTCGGTGGTATTATAATATACGGTAGTTATGGTTGGCTTACAGGGAAGAAGATACTATTAATTAATATTCTTTGAGGAATTAAAATGAATGGTTATAAGACATAATACTGTAGTTCGGGTTGAGTTATTTGGTATACGGGGGGAGGAAGAGGGGAGAGATGGGAGGAGGGGGGGATTTACTTATAGGAGATTGATGATGAGGGAGGATGGGATGGCTACTAGATACTGGGTAATATATAGAGGGGGATGGCTTAGGTAGATAGATGAAAGAATTATGAACTAATCTTGGTTACGGGGCCGGAATAGAATTACTTATATACGGGAGCCAGGCAGGAGATATGGGATTAATACCGATAATATTGGCGCACGAATTCACTGGTCATTAATGAATATCGTGTAGTTCTAGCTTGGTGACGGGGCGAGATAGATTCACTATAGAATATGGAGAATAATGCGTATACTACATTCCTACTTTTGTTAGTTTGATAGTTCTGGTGCGTTCGGGATATGAGGGTAGCCCCCATACTAGCCCATACTCTATATAGGAGATACGATATAATATTGGGAATTAGGTATTAAGACATATACGTATTGTTGGTCGGGGATACTATATAATATCTTGAGAATGTATGGTTAATACATGTACTGTAGTTCTGGTTGGTACGGGGGATATACATATCATACGAATATATGAGATACTGGTTTAATACATGATACTGATTAGTTCTGGTGGCTACAGGGAATACTATATAATATTGAGAATTACTGGTATCTATACTATATAAAAGGCAAAAGCCCTCACTCACTCACTCACTCGTCACTAATTCTCCAACTTGCCGTGGGTGGAGGAGGACAGAGGCTTAAATTGGCAGGCTCATTCATGCACCTTAATTACAAAAGTTAAGCAGGTTTCGTTTCGAAATCCACCTGATAAAGTGAGTATCTGACATTGCACAGATTATGTTACCTAGCTTACAAGCATAAGCTATACAAATCTATATGGTTGGTCCGATTGAACCAAATTTTGTATGCATAACTCCTTTACCAGTAAAAGGTTAACAAAAATTTTTTTTTTAGGGTGGGGGTGTGAATGGGGGGGAGGGGGAATAGAATTTGAACTCCTGCACAAACGGCTGGACCGATTTTTACCAAAATTTCGGGTGTGTGCGGGGACTGGCTGATGGTGTAAGGGGAAGGGTTTGGAGGGTGGACAGAGGAATAGTGGGGGGTATTGGGGGTGGACAGGGAGGGGTGGGTGGGGGTTATTTTCACCAAAATTTGGACCGATTTTACCAAAATTCAGGGTGTGTGCGGGGGGACTGGCTGAGGTGTAAGGGAGAGGGTTTGGAGGGTGGACAGAGAGGAATAGTGGGGGTATTGGGGGCAGACGGGGAGGGGTGGTGGGGGTTATTTTCACCAAAATTTCGTGAGTTAATAAAAATATAATATTAACTAACAGATTTTTTGTTGTTGTTATTATAATTACAGCAATCTTGATACATTGCTTTCTTACTAAAAAGGTTATTTCAATACATCTCGCTGCGAAGCGGGGTATTTTGCTAGTTAATACATATACTGTAGTTGGTGGTACAGGGTACTATCATAATATTGAGAATTACTGGTATAATACATATCTGCTAGTTCTGGTTGGTATGGGGATACTATATAATATTGAGAATTATAGTATAAATATCTGATTACTTCTGGTTGGTACAGGGATACTATATAAATATTGAGGAATTATGGTATTAATACATATATGTAGTTCTGGTTGGTACAGGGATACTATATATATTGAGAATTAATGGTATTAATACATATACTGTAGTTGTGGTTGATCCAGGAATTCTTTTCGATTGCCGTTTGAAGTCAGGAAGGAAATTCCCCACCATCGCCTTTTAGCTATTTTATTTTTCTTTTCGTCTGGATCAACTGTTAGATAGAGTTTAAGAGGGTATGAAGGTGGACTAGATGGACATATGTCTTATACAACCTCCAATACTATGTTACTATGTAACTGTTATACAGACATTATGTTTAGGTATAAAGGTTGGACTAGTGGACATATGTCTTTATACAACCTACAATACTATGTTTCTATGTAACTGTTTATACAGACATTATGGGTGGGGTATAAAGGTGTGGACTAGATTGACGTATGTCTTTAACAACCTCCAATACTATGTTACTATGAACTGTTATACAGACATTATGGGTAGGATATAAAGTGGGATTAGATGGATGATGTCTTTATAAACCTCCAATACTATGTACTATGTAACTGTTATACAGACATTATGGGTAGGGTATAAAGGTTGGGACTAGATAGATGTATGTCTTTACAACCTCCAATACTATGTTACTATGTAACTGTTATACAGACATCATGGGTAGGGGTATAAAGGTTGGACTAGATGGACATATGTCTTTATACAACCCCCAATACTATGTTACTATGTAACTGTTATACAGACATCATGGGTAGGGTATTAAAGGTTGGACTAGATGGAGTATGTCTTTATACAACCTCCAATACATGTTACTATGTAACATGTATATACTGACATTATGGGTAGGGTATAAAGGTTGGACTAGATGGACGTATGTCTTTATACAAACTCCAATACTATGTTACTATGTAACTGTTATACAGACATATGGGTAGGATATAAAGGTTGGATAGATGGATGTATGTCTTTATTAACCTCCAAACTATGGTACTATGTAATGTTATACAGACATTATGGGTAGGGTATAAAGGTTGGACTAGATAGATGTATGTCTTTATACAACCTCCAATACTATGACTATGTAACTGTTATACAGACATCATGGGTAGGGTATAAAGGTTGGACTAGGGGACATATGCTTTATACAACCCCCAATACTATGTTACTATGTAACGTTTACAGACATCATGGGTAGGGTATAAAGGTTGGACTAGATGGACGTATGTCTTTATACAACCTCCAATACTATGTTACTATGTAACTGTTTACTGACATTATGGGTAGGGTATAAAGGTTGGACTAAATGGACGTATGTCTTATACAACCTCCAATACTATGTTACTATGTAACTGTTAGACAGACATTATGGGTAGGATATAAAGGTGGACTAGATGGATGTATGTCTTTATACAACCTCCAATAATATACTATGAACTGTTATACAGACATTATGGGTAGGGTTTAAAGGTTGGACTAGATGGACGTATGTCTGTATACAACCTCCAATACTATGTTACTATGTAACTGTTAGACAGACATTATGGGGGGGGATAAAGGTTGGACTAGATGGACGTATTTATACAACCTCCAATACTATGTTACTATGTAATGTTAGACAGACATATGGGTGGGGTATAAAGGTTGGAATAGATGTAGGTATGTACAACCTTTATTACTATATCATGTTTATTGGATGCATTTCTCAGTTGTCCAGCAGAGAGCAACAGCAACAATGATTAAATCAGGTTATCTGTTGTGCAGAATGAGTCTCTCTGTCCTATAGAAGGAAATATGCCATACAGCATTAGCTGAAAACATGCAGCCAAGTAAAACTTTGAGATATAAAACAACATGAATTTATAACCTTCCCTGATATGTAAAGATAAAATGGAAGTTATGCCTAAGCAACTTCTTTTTAAACAAAGTAACTTCATTTAAAGGAGCAGTTTAATCAAAGCTACTTTCTAAATGCAAAAGTCATTCCTAACCAAGAAATAAATAATGCGTACAGAGAGAGAAGGGCAAAGAAGAAGTGCCCTGTACATTCATGTACATCTATACTAATAAGGCAAAGCCCCTCAACTCACTCACTCATCACTAATTCTCCAACTTGCCGTGGAGGCAGATGGCTTAATTTGGCAGGCTTCATTCATTGCCACCTTACTTACAAAAGTTAAGCGGTTTTCGTTTCGAAATTCCACCTGTAACAGTAAGTATCTGACATTGCACAGACTTATGGTTACCTAGCTTACAAGCTATACAAATCTATATGGTTGGTCCGATTTGAACCAAATTTGTATGCATACACTCCTTTACAGTAAAAGGTTACAAAATTTTTTTTTTTAGGGTGGGGGTGAATGGGGGGGAGGGGGAATAGAATTTTGAACTCCTGCACACTAACGGCTGGACCGATTTTTACCAAAATTTCAGGGGGTGTGTGCGGGGACTGGCTGAGGTGTAAGGGGAAGGGTTGGGGAGGGTGGACAGAGAGGAATAGTGGGGGGATTGGGGGTGGACAGGGAGGGGTGGTGGGGGTTATTTTCACCAAAATTTGGACCGATTTTTTTACCAAAATTCAGGGTGTGTGCGGGGACTGGTGAGGTGTAAGGGGAAGGGTTGGAGGGTGGACAGAGAGGAATAGTGCGGGGTATTGGGGCAGACGGGGAGGGGGGTGGTGGGGGTTATTTTCACCAAAATTTCGTAGTTAAATAAAAAATATAATATTAACATAACAGATTTTTCTGTTGTTGTTATTATAATTACAGCAATCTTGATACATTATTGCTTTCTACAAAAGGTTATTTCATACATCTCCGCTGCGAAGCGCGGGTATTTTGCTAGTTAATACAATACTGTAGTTCTGGTTGGTACAGGGATACATATAATATTGAGAATTACTGGTATTAATACATATACTGTAGTTCTGGTTGGTATGGGGATACTATATAATATTGAGAATACTAGTATTAATATATATACTGTACTTCTGGTTGGTACAGGGATACTATATAATATTGAGAATTACTGGTATTAATACATATACTGTAGTTCTGGTTGGTACAGGGATACTATATAATATTGAGAATTACTGGTATTAATACATATACTGTAGTTGTGGTTGATCCAGGAATTCTTTTCGATTGCCGTTTGAAGTCAGGAAGGAATTCCCCACCATCGCCTTTTTAGCTATTTTATTTTTCTTTCGTCTGGATCAACTGTTAGATAGAGTTAAGAGGGTATGAAGGTTGGACTAGATGGACATATGTCTTTATAAAACCTCCAATACTATGTTACTATGTAACTGTTATACAGACATTATGTTTAGGGTATAAAGGTTGGACTAGATGGACATATGTCTTTATACAACCTACAATACTATGTTACTATGTAACTGTTATACAGACATTATGGGTGGGGTATAAAGGTTGGACTAGATTGACGTATGTCTTTATACAACCTCCAATACTATGTTACTATGTAACTGTTATACAGACATTATGGGTAGGATTAAAGGTTGGACTAGATGGAGTATTGTTTATATTAAACCTCCAAATATGTTACTATGTAAACTGTTATACAGACATTATGGGTAGGGTATAAAGGTTGGACTAGATAGATGTATGTCTTTATACAACCTCCAAATACTATGTTACTATGTAACTATTATACAGACATCATGGGTAGGGTATAAAGGTTGGACTAGATGGACATATGTCTTTATACAACCCCCAATATATGTTACTATGTAACTGTTATACAGACATCATGGGTAGGGTATAAAGATGGACTAGATGGACGTATGTCTTTATACAACCCCAATACTATGTTACTATGTAACTGTTATACAGACATTATGGGTAGGGTATAAAGTTGGACTTAATGGACGTATGTCTTTATACAACTCCAATACTATGTTACTATGTAACTGTTAGACAGACATTATGGGTAGGATATAAAGGGGACTAGATGGACGTATGTCTTTATACAACCTCAATACTAATTACTATGTAACTGTTATACAGACATTATGGGTAGAGGTTTAAGGTTGGACTAGATGGACGTATGTCTTTATACAACCTCCAATACTATATTACTATGTAAAACTGTTATAAGACATTATGGATAGGGTTTAAAGGTTGGACTAGATGGACGTATGTCTTTATACAACCTCCAATACTATGTTACTATGTAACTTTTAGACAGACATTATGGGTGGGGTATAAAGGTTGGGACTAGATGTAGGTATGTCTTTTATACAGTACAACCTTTATACTATATCATGTTATGGATGCATTTCTCAGTTTGTCCAGCAGAGAGCAACAGCACAATGATTAAATCAGGTTATCTGTTGAGCAGAAAGAGGCTCCTGTCCTATAGAAGGAAATATGCCATACAGCATTAGCTGAAACAAGCAGCCAAAGTAAAACTTGAGATATAAAACAACATGAATTTGATAACCTTCCCTTGTAATGTAAAGATAAAATGGAAGTTATGCCTAAGCAAACTTCTTTTAAACAAAGTAACTTCATTTAAAGGAGCAGTTTATCAAAGTACTTTCCAAATGCAAAAGTCATTCTAACCAAGAAAATAAATAATGCGTACAGAGAGAGAAGGGCAGAGAAGGAATGCCCTGTACATACATGTATACTATACTAAAAAAGGCAAAGCCCTCACTCACTCACTCATCACTAATTCTCCAACTTGCCGTGGAGGGCAGATGCTTAAATTTGGCAGGCTCATTCATTGCACCTTACTTACAAAAATTTAAGCAGGTTTCGTTTCGAAATTCACCTGTAACGCCCTCACTCACTCACTCACTCACTCATCACTAATTCTCCAACTTGCCGTGGAGGCAGACGGCTTAAATTTGGCAGGCTCATTCATTGCACCTTACTTACAAAAGTTAAGCAGGTTTCGTTTCGAAATTCCACCTGTAACGGTGAGTATCTGACATTGCACAGACCAAATTTTGTATGCATATACTCCTTTACCAGTAAAAGGTTAACAAAATATTTTTTTTAGGGTGGGGGTGAATGGGGGAGGGAATAGAATTTTGAACTCCTGCACACTAACAGCTGGACCTATTTTTACCAAAATTTCAGGGTGTGTGTGCGGGACTGGCTGAGGTGTAAGGGGAAGGGTTTGGAGGGTGGACAGAGAGGAATAGTGGGGGGTATTGGGGCGGACGGCAGCTCATTCATTGCACCTTACTTACAAAAGTTAAGCAAGGTTTGTTTCGAAATTCCACCGTAACGGTGAGTATCTCACATTGCACAGACTTATGGTTACCTAGCTTACAAGCTATATAAATCTATATGGTTGGTCCGATTTCAACCAAATCATACTAATAAATGGCAAAGCCCTCACCCTCACTCACTCACTCAATCACTCACTCACACTAATTCTCCAAACTGCCGTGGAGGCAGACGGTTTAAATTTGGCAGGCTCATTCATTGCACCTTACTTACAAAAGTTAGCAGGTTTTGTTCAAAATTCCACCTGTAACGCCCTCACTCACTCACTCACTTATCACTAATTCTCCAACTGCCGTGGAGGCAGACGGCTTAAAAATTTGGCAGGCTCATTCATTGCACCTTACTTACAAAAGTTAAGCAAGGTTTTGTTTCGAAATTCCACCTGTAACGCCCTCACTCACTCACTCACTCACTCACTCATCACTAATTCTCAACTTGCCGTGGAGGCAGACGGCTCTTAAATTTGGCAGGGTCATTCATTGCACCTTACTACAAAAGTTAAGCAGGTTTCGTTTCAAAATTCCACCTGTACGCCCCTCACTCACTCATCACTCATCACTAATTCTCCAACTTGCGTGGAGGCAGACGGCTTAAATTTGGCAGGCTCATTCATTGCACCTTACTTACAAAAGTTAAGCAGGTTTTGTTTCGAAATTCCACCTGTAACGCCCTCACTCACTCACTCATCACTAATTCTCCAAATTGCGTGAGGGAGGCAGGGCTAAATTGGCGGGTCATTTCATTGCACCTTACTTACAAAAGTTAAGCAGGTGTTCATTTCGAAATTCCACTGTAACGCCCTTAACTCACTCCACTCACTCATTACTAATTCTCCAACTTGCCGTGGAGGCAGACGGCTTAAATTTGGCAGACTCATTCATTGCACCTTACTTACAAAGTTAAGCAGGGTTGTTTCGAAATTCCACCTGTAAGCCCTCACTCACTCACTCATTACTAATTCTCCAACTTGCCGTGGAGGCAGACGGCTTAAATTTGGCAGGGTCATTCATTGCACCTTACTTACAAAAGTTAAGCAGGTTTCATTTCGAAATTCCACCTGTAACGCCCTAACTCACTCACTCACTCATTACTAATTCTCCAACTTGCCGTGGAGGCAGCACCGGCTTAAAATTGGCAGGGTCATTCATTGCACCTTACTTACACAAAAGTTAAGCAGGTTTCGTTTCAAAAATTCCACTGTAACGCCCTCACTCACTCACTCACTCATCACTAATTCTCCAAATTGCCGTGGAGGCAGACGGCTTAAATTTGGCAGGCTCATTCATTGCACCTTACTACAAAAGTTAAGCAGGTTTGTTTCGAAATTCCACCTGTAACGCCCTCACTCACTCACTATCACTAATTCTCAATTGCGCGTGGAGGCAGACGGCTTAAATTTGGCAGGCCATTATTGCACCTTACTTACAAAAGTTAAGCAGGTTTCGTTTCGAAATTCCACCTGTAACGCCCTCACTCACTCACTCACTCATGCATCACTAATTCTCCAAACTTGCCGTGGAGGCAGACAGCTTAAATTTGGCAGGCTCATTCATTGCCACCTTACTTACAAAAGTTAAGAGGTTTCGTTTCGAAATTCCACCTGTAATGCCCTCACTACTCACTCACTCACTCACTCATCACAAATTCTCCAACTTGCCGTGGAGGCAGACGGTCTTAAATTTGGCAGGGTCATTCATTGACCTACTTACAAAAGTTAAGCAGGTTTCGTTTCGAAATTCCACCTGTACGGTGAGTATTCCATCCTCACATTGCACAGACTTATGGTTACCTAGCTTACAAGCTATACAAATCTATATGGTTGGTCCGATTTCAACCAAATTTTGTATGCATATACTCCTTTACCAGTAAAAGGTTAAAGGGCATGTCCACCCCCAAAACTATTTTTTGCTGTAGTGTAGGGATCGCTATCCTGTGTACTTTTGCCATATACTTTCATTATTTTTTTGGAACAGTTATCAAGTTATTTTCATTTTTGTGTTTCTTATGGGTGGAGCCATTGATTTCACTCCTCCTATAGTGGGCAGTGTACTTGTAGTCTATGGAGATATGTCCACCAATCAGAATGGTTTTGCATAATGGTTAAAGGGCATGTCCACCCCCAAAACTAAAATTTAACCTTCTACTGGCCCCACTGTGCAGTGTTTAAAAACCCTTACCTTACTGCTCAGCTCTTTATGGTTCTCTTGCAATGTCTGTTGAAAGTCCTAGAAATTAAAGAGTAGGCGCCATTTCTAGTGTAATTTGTTTCAGCCTGTAACTGTTCCTCATCAAGGTTTCTATGAGGGCAAGCATGTTCAGTAATCACTAAGAGGCAGCATTGGAAAAGGGAATTTCCCATCATGCAATACACTTTATTTGCATGAACATTCTAGTTATAGCAAATCTGCACACAGCAGAGGATAGTTCGGATTGGATATCTAAAGATAACATTTTTTCCATATAGACGTCCTTTTATACCTGTAAACTTGTGCAGAAAGTGCTTGCAATAAACTTGGATTTTTGTTGCCGCATTTGAAAGGTCTTTTTACATATGTCCTTCCTGCTACGGGAATGGTGGCAACTAAAGAGTTACTATGATAAATAAAATAGTGACTCTTTAGTTGCCACCATTCATTTTCTCTATAATGGGGTGTACAAGTTGGTTTTGTCCTGGCTATGTGGTGCACTGGGGCAATAGAGAAGCACATTGCATTTGTTAGCATATTTTTATTTGATAATAAGCTTATATTGTAAGTGGATATATGTTTAGTTATCAGATCATCTCATTATTTGGGGGATGATTATAGTAAATGTAAGTAGCAGGGCTGCATTCATTACAACCTGGTTGTATTTACACTGCATGTTTTCAATATACAATCCCTATCCTATACATTCCCTATCTGCCCTTTGCTGTTTGAGAGTGCTTGTCAGGGAACGGTGAAGCTAGTAATGCAACTGCATAGGCACTTGGGTTAGTCACTATTTTGCTAAGGAAAGTAATTTCAGACTCTGTACTCAAAACACTATTATTATCATTTATCTGTTATATCAACATTTATGTGCAGTTTATGGACTCCTATACAACACCATAGGTATGAAACCCAGGCACCAAAAAAAATATTCATTTGGGCAGTCTAGAACCGGCCATCTACTTGCAAGTCTCTTACCTAAATACAAAGGCAAGACCTGCTAGTTTGACTGCAGATTAGAAACTGAGCTTCTCTGAAGATTTCATGCTGTTTTATAGTGTCTCATAAACACACACCCAAAATCTGATTGGTCTAGATACAATCTTAAATCTGATTGGATCTTGGATCTTGGACCAATCAGATATTGGGGGTGGGTTTAGGAGTCCCTACAAATAGTGAATGTTCAGTTAGGAGAGCTAGTTTCAGTTTTGCATTTCATCTGAGATGTTATAGCTTTGTTCTGAGGCATGTACTGGGATATAAGCTTATTGAGTGATTTTGGCTGGGTAGTTTGAATGGGCAGCCCTTAGGTCAGATGGCTCTCAATTTAGTTCTCAGTATTTGGCTTTCTGTATCTAAGATAAAAATAATTCCAATAAAAGTTTGGTTTGCTGTTCCAACTAAATATTGAACAGGAGATCTGAGTAACAGAGCTATTGATGTATTGGAATATCTGGTTCCACAATTTCACCAGAAACAATCTCCAGTAATAGAACAGAGGGAGATGATTGCAAACCAGTCTAGAGAGCAACATGGCAATCAAAGGGATATCAGAAACACATGCAGCAAAGCCGAGTGTGAATAATTGCAGTGTAAAAGCAACCAGTCTGTAATAAATGCAGCTCTGCTTGTAACAACTGTTGTGTCTTACTATAGAGCAAACAGCAGCGATCAGCACTCCATTCCAAGCAAGGAAATGCTTGGGCGCATTATATAATATTGATCAACTGATTCAATCTGACATCAACATGCTACTTGCACACAACAATATCAGATCATGTAGTTCTAATGACTATAGAAGTAGGGAAAGGGTTAATGTAAAATCCCAGAATCCCAGGTGGCACTTGCAAATCAGTTGCTCAGATTCTGCATGTTTAATTAATAAATGGAGAAAGGGCTATTTTAACCATTATGCAAAACCCTTCTGATTGGTGGACATATCTCCATAGACTACAAGCACACTGCCCACTATAGGAGGAGTGAAATCAATGGCTACACCCATAAGAAACACAAAAATGAAAATAACTTGATAACTGTTCCAAAAAAATAATGAAAGTATATGGCAAAAGTACACAGGATAGCGATCCCTACACTACAGCAAAACATAGTTTTGGGGGTGGACATGCCCTTTAACTCTTTACAATACTGATTAACCCTTTATACTGGATTCAACTGTGAGTATGAGTGAGTGTGTGTGAGTTTATGTGAGTGAGTGTGTGTGACAGTGTATCTGAGTGTGTGTGAGAGTGATTGGGAGTGAGTGTCTGAGAGTGTATGTGAGTGTGTGTGAGTGAATGTGAGTGTATGTGAGTGTGTGTGTGAGAGAGTGTGTGTGAGAGAGAGAGTATGTGAGAGAGAGTGTGTGTGTGTGTGTGTGTGTATGAGTGAGTTTATTTGAGTATGAGTGATTGTGTGTCGGTGAGTGTATGTGAGTGTGAGAGTGTATGTGAGTGAGTGTGTTTGTGTGTGTTTGTTATTTGTAACCTCATTAGTATCTGAAAAATATTATTTTAAAATGTAATAATTATGTTTTACAACATATTTTACACATACAAATAAGGAAGGTCCTTCAAAATTTAAATTTATACAATTTACAATCATATTTTATGTGTGTGTGTGTGTGTGTGTGATTATATGTGAGTGTGTGTGTGTGTGTGTGTGTGAGTGTGTGTCAGTGAGTGTGTGTGTGTGAGATTGATTGTGTGTGAGAGTGTGTGTGAGTGAGTGTGTGTGTGAAAGAGAGTGTGTGTGTGTGAGAGAGTGCGTGTGTGAGAGTGTATGTCAGTATGTGTGAGTTTATGTGAGCATGAGTGAGTGTGTGTGGGTGACTGTGTGTGAGTGTATGTGAGTGAGTGTTTGACAGTGTATCTGAGAGTATGTGAGTGTGAGTGAATGTGAGTATGTATGTGAGTGTGTGTGACAGAGTGTGTGTGAGAGATTGTGTGTGAGAGAGAGTATTTGAGAGAGTGTGTGTGAGTGTGTGTGAGTGAGTGTGTATGAGTGAGTTTATGTGAGTATGAGTGAGTGTGTGTCGTGACTGTATGTGAGTGTGAGAGTGTATGTGTTTGTTTGTGTGTGTGTGTGTGTTTGTTATTTTTAACCTCATTAGTATCTGAAAAATATTATTTTAAAATTTAATAATTATGTTTTACAACGTATTTTACACATACAAATAAGGAAGGCTAGCAAAATTTAAATTTATACAATTTACAATCATATTTTGTGTGTGTGTGTGAGAGATTATATGTTATGTTACTATATAACTGTTATACAGACATTATGATAGGATATAAAAGCTGGACTAGAAGGACGTATGTCTTTATACCACCTCTAATACTATGTTATTATGTAACTGTTATACAGACATTATGGGTAGGGTATAAAGGTTGGACTAGATGGACATATTTCTTTATACACCCTCCAATACTATGTTACTATGTAATCGTTATACAGACATTATGGGTAGGGTATAAAGATTGGACTAGGTGTATCTAAGTCTTTATACAACCTCCAATACTATGTTACTATGTAACTGTTATACAGACATTATGGTTAGGGTATAAAGGGGTGACTAGATGGACATATTTCTTTATCACCCCCAATATATGTTACTATGTAATCGTTTCAACATTATGGGTAGGGTATAAAGATTGGACTAGGTGTATCTAAGTCTTTATACAACCTCCAATACTATGTTACTATGTAACTGTTATACAGACATTATGGGTAGGGTATAAAGGTTGGACTAGATGGACATATTTCTTTATACACCCTCCAATACTATGTTACTATGTAATCGTTATACGACATTATGGGTAGGGTATAAAGATGGACTAGGTGTATCTAAGTCTTTATACAACCTCCAATACTATGTTACTATGTAACTGTTATACAGACATTATGGGTAGGGTATAAAGGTTGGACTAGATGGACGTATGTCTTTTATACAACCTCCAATACTTGTTACTATGTAACTGTTATACAGACATTATGGGTAGTATAAAGGTTGGACTAGATGGACGTATGTCTTTATACAACCTCCAATACTATGTTACTATGTACCTGTTATACAGACATTATGGGTAGGTATAAAGGTTGGACTAGATGGACGTATGTTTTATACAACCTCCATACTATGTATCTATGTACTGTTATACGACATTATGGGTAGGGTATATGTGGACTAATCGGATATGTCTTTATAACACCTCCAATACTATGTTACTATGTACTATGTACGTGTACAACATTATGGGTAGGGTATAAAGGTTGGACTGACGGACATATGTCTTTATACAACCTCCAATACTATGTTCTATGTTACTATGTAACTGTTATACAGACATTGTGGGTAGTAAAGGTTGGACTAGATGGATAGTCTTTATATAACCTCCAATACTATTTACTATGTAACTGTTATACAGACATTATGGGTAGGGTATAAAGGTTGGACTGATGGACATATGTCTTTATACAAAACCTCTAATACTACGTACTATATAACAGTTGAAAATATATACACTATTTTTTTTGTTCATTAACAATAAAGATAGCTACTAGCATATTTATTGTGTAAAACAGCAATACATTATACATTTATTTATTTTATCTTCAGAGGTAATAGTAATCTCAGTAACTATGTCTTCCTGCATAGTAAATGGATGTCCAAATAGTACTGGTCGAATGCGAAATCCAAATGTTATCATCATCCTTTTCCAAAAATTTGGAAACTATAAAAAATTGGCTATTACAAACTGGTCAACACTTTGACAACATTGACACAACATTGACAGTACTTGAAGGGAAAAAAACTGATTGCTTCAGATTATGTTCTGCTCATTTCACGCAAGACTGTTACATGAAGAAGGGACAAAAAACATTTCTTAAACCATCAGCTGTTCCAACAATATTCCCTTCCTCTTCTGTAAGTGCATCTCAGCAGATGTTCCTGTACTAACCTCCATAACACCACCAAATCCAGCAATACCTACTTCTTCAGAAAAACCATCTACACCCAGTGTGCTAGTCCGTATAGTTTCAAGACTACACAATGTTAACACACAACAGAGATAAGAATGAAGATGACTATGCAACACAGAGCATTGGTTTAACCAAAAGTTTCCTCTACTCAACGAAAAAAAGAATTATGGTGATGCTTCTACACAAACTGATAATCTTGTACTACAAGCATTAGATAAGGACATTGAAACTTTCAGGACCAGACCTTTTACCTCCACTCCTTGTGCAAGTAAATCACAGAGGAACGTACAAGAAAACAAAAAGGAGGAATGTTAATTCAAGAAGAAAAGAAAAAAATGTGATGTTGCCAATATTTTTATCACCAATTTCAAAAAAGACAACTGAATCCCATGAAAGTCCTAACACCCTCAATTAGTGAATCATCAGTGCCTGTTGATGACCCTCGTGATGTAACTTTGACCCAACTAGAGTATCAAGTGCTAATGAATCTTCCTTTATAATACAAGAAATCTATTATTGAGAAGGAAATAGTCGAGAAAGACTATGTTGAAGAAAAGAAATTCTTGTCTATGATAGTTGTCTAGACTTTTTGTTATCTCTCTAGTTTGGTGTCCTATAAAGATCGGAAATATGTCATGCAAAGATTGCTGATAGCAAAAAATCTCAAGGTAGTCTTTTGATTATTGTACTTAAATGTGAAATGGACACACTGCCTGCAAATTGCATAGTCGCCTACGGAAAAAATAATCGGTTGAAACCTTCAAATGGCGCATGCATTCTGTTCAGGGCTCAAGTTTTCAAAAGGTGTCTAAAATGTTGAGATATTTGAAGTTCAAGCAATTTCCAAATCTTTATACTACAAATTCAAAAAACTTTTTCCTGCTGTTCATCTTGAATGGAAAATTGAACAACAACATTTGAAAAATGATTTTTTGGATAAGTCACTATTACTAGCCGGCGATGGCCAGTTTGACAGTCCAGACACTGTGCCAAATTCTGTACATACAGTCTCATGGATTTAGTTAGCCAAAAAATAATCCATTTCAGAATTGACCAGTTGTTTATGGAAAAAACACCTTTGAAGACTGTGTTTCCGATATACTTTCACAAAATTTACAATCGCTTTGATTGCAACTGATCGGCATGTTGTATAAGAAAGGTGATGAAAGAAAAATACTCTGACATTTGTCATCAGTTCGACATATGGCACCTATCAAAAAGCATTAGAAAAATATTTCTAGCAGCAAGTAGAAAGGCTAACTGCTCATTATATCAAGATGGATAACTCCTATCATTACCATCTCTGGTTCTGCACCAATCCTGTCAAGGGAATGCCGATTTGTTAGTAGCCAAATGGGAGTCACTATTGGATCACATATCCAACAAACACAGTTTTCCAAAAAACCCGCTTTGCAAGAAATGTGATTACAAAAGATTTTCCCGAATTAAGACCAAGGAAAACCCCATGGATACGTCAAGGAGACAAGGCACATGTTCTCATCAAAGAAATAGTGTCTTCTCCTAATGTTTAAAGGACATACGAATGATTGATCAGTTTCTGTCACACTGGGTCATTGGAGGTATACCACAGCAAGATTTTAAAATTTAGAACAAGAGAGTAGCCTGGCATGGGTGCCATGATGGCACGAACAATTCTGGCTGCTCTATCACACAATAAAAATGTGGAAAGAGAACGAGCAGTAGTAAAACATCCAACAGCTAGTTCTCTTGCGATTGGAGAAAAAAGATTTTGCATTGTTTTTCCCAAACAGAAAAAAGACTGGCTAGCGAAACCAATTTTGACAGTTATGATGCCCATGTGAGGGACATTATGAGGAAAGCACTGCGTATTCTTGAAGACACTTTGGAAACTGACTGGAGATCACTTTCCTCACAGACACCCAGAATATATATGTTGGTAGAAAGACCAGCCTGTGAACTAGTGATGTGCACACAAGTCAAGTTTTAAAATAACATGACTTAAAAAAAATTCTAATACCTCATAAAACTGTCTACCTGAAGATTATTATTTGATGACATATGCACTTTGTAAAATATATTTGTACTTATTTTCATAATTGTTTAATCTAAATTTTATTTTATTGAATAGATACTTATGTTTTCATTCTTGTTGCATTATCTATCTATCTTGTAAATAATTAACCTAATTTAGGAATATGCTTACAAGACTGGTCCCTTGAAGCTTGGTGTCGCCTCATCCAGCAGCAGTGACACGTTTCATGTTCATGTCTATAGCTATTTGAATGACTGCGACCTGGAAATAAGCTGGAGGGACCATGTCTATAGTATAAGCAGTTTTTCTTTTCGGTACATTAGTATAATTAAAATAGTTTGCTGCATCAGTATTTAAAATTTTGTTTCATATGTTGAAATGCCCTTTAAGATTTATTAAGTGTATTGAAAGGTTATAAAAAAAGAGAGTTGTTATTTTTGAAATAAGTTATTTATTTAGTTAATAAAACTGACTAATTACTTATGAATAAACTAAAAATAATTTAACTATTATACAATTATAACAACATAAAATTTGTTTATTAAGTCAGTACAGCTTATGAAACTCCCAGCATCCCCTGTAAAATACATCTTCTGTGACACTCCCAGCAAGCACTGCAATACAGCTTGTGAAACTCCCAGCATGCCCTGTAAAATACACCTTCTGTGACACTCCCAGCAAGCACTGCAATACAGCTTATGAAACTATGAACTCCCAGCATGCCCTGTAAAATACATCTTCTGTGACACTCCCAGCGAGCACTACAATACAGCTTGTGAAACTCCCAGTATGCCCTCTGATATAATCATATATCTTCCATCTATCCCCCAATATGGTTTTTATAGCTTATTAAATATTGACTTTATAAATATATATTTATACAATTGATAAACACACAAGTCTCCCCAGCCTTCTTACTGCAGTGTGGCTCAAGCTTCTATCTTTCCTCTGTCTCTCCCTGCACTATCAGCTGTAATGAATAATGCGAGTCAGGGAGGAAAGGCTTTGTGTACATCAGTAATCACTGGGGTCAAGTGGGAGTGGCAGAAATCATGAATATGCATGTGATGATGCACATTGACTGACAGCCCAGCACAGTAGCAGAAACGAACGAACTTCCCCTGGTGCTGCAAAGAAACAGATGAGTTTTTAGAGATTAATAAGGTAGGGGGGGTTGGGGGAAGGTGTACTATCAGATAGGGGGGGGGATTTTTTTCCATCATTGGAGATACCCTTAAACCCTTTCACTGCCACAGATCGTATATTCACATCTGTGCAGTGAATACTCAAACTGCCACAGATCGTGAATATACGATCTGTGGCTTTAAGTGGCCCCCCAAAAATTGCACCCCGCTAGGGGCGATCGGGGGTAGTATTCAACGGTCCCCCTAGCCCCCTTGATCCCCCTCGGTTGTGTCCAAATCGGAGGGGGGGATCAGAAGATAGCAGTACCTTTAGCCGAGTCCCGCGTTCTGCACCGTCCCACATGGAGGAAGACAGGAGGAAGTCTTCTTTCCGGAAAGGGAGACCCCGTGACATCACTGACTTCTCCTTCACCGGGGTCTTCCCTAAGAGAGGTAAGATGCTGCCCCTGGTGGTCTAGTGGAGTACTGCAGTGTGATCTCCATTCCGATAACGCTGCATGTCCTGTATAGTACAAGCTGTCATGCTGACAGCTTACTATACATTTTGTGAATGGAACTCAAAGTTCCATTTACAAATAGGATTTTTTCTAAGTCTTTGCTACTTAGTGAAGACTTAGAAAAAAAATGGGAACAGAGATCAAAATTTGGTGATCACTTCTGATCACCAAATTATTGATCTTTGCCAATGAATGAAAATCACTTCCTGGAAAATGATTTCCGGGAAGTGATTTTTCCGATCGGTTTTCGAATTGGAAAACTTTGTTTTCTCCAAGCTTCCCAATGTCCCCGGTGATATCGGTAAACTAAACACAGATCATTTATTTGTTGGATTTCAAGGGAAACTAAGCCTATTTTAGTAGGAAATTTTGCAGAGGTACCAAAAAAAGACCGGATTGAATTCTTAGGATCAGTAAAGTGTGCAAAACTTGTGTGACTCTCCGTACTAACTGGTTTTCACTAAAATACACTAAAAGGGGGAGTGGGGATAGGGGTGGGGGTGGGTTGTGGCATTTTTTTTTATTTTTCTTGTATTGCAATGGCGCGTTGATCCATTTGAGCTAGTTGGTGGCCCGTCTCTGTTTGCACCCACCCATATGGCATACCTTTTGATTCAGGACATGTGGGAGATTGCCATTTAGTGGTTTTTTTTTACTTGTCAAGTGGGTTTGGTAGGATTTCAACCTTTGAATCACCTTATTGTATTTTTTACAAAATCTCCTAAAAAGCACAGCGTTCTATGGAGTACTGTGTCTGGAACTCTTCATGTAATATGAAAGCATGGCACCATACGTGCTGAAGGTGCGTAGATTCCAAAATATATAGTTTGTGTGGATATTTCTAAGTTTCAGAGCTTTTTCCTTTGAAAAAGTGTAGACTGTGAAATTACGAACACTTTGATTTCTTTCTTGTAATTACACTTGTGCATGCGTCCCATTGAGCTAGTTGGTGGCCACATCTCTGTGTGCACCCACACATATGCTTATTTTATTTTTCACAAAACCTCCTAAAAACACAGAGTTCTTGGATCACTGGGTCTGGAATTCTTCATGTATGTATGAAAGCATGGCACCGTAACGTGCTGAAGGTTGTAGATTCCAGGGGGGAATTTCCATGTTTCGGGACTGTTTCCTTAGAAAAAGTGTAGGCTGTTCAAATTACAGAGCACTTTGATTTTTTCTTGTAATTGCATTTGTGCATGCGTCCCATTTGAGCTAGTTGTGGCCACGTCTCTGTGTGCATCCACGCATATGGCATAACGTTTGATTCAGAACATTTGGGAGATTGATATTTAGTGGGGGGGTTTATTTGTTGGGGGCATTTCCAAGTTTTGGGCTATTTGAAATTACGAGCACTTTTGATTTTTTCTTGTAATTACACTTGTGCATGCGTCCGATTTGAGCTAGTTGGTGGCCACATCTCTGTGTACATCCACACTATGGCATACCGTTTGATTCAGAACATGTGGGAGAGTGATATTTAGTGTGGGGGTTTTTTGTGGGTGGGGGGCATTTCCAATTTTGGGGCTGTTTGAAATTACAGAGAACTTTGATTTTTTTTCTTGTAATTACACTTGTGCATGTGTCCCATTTGAGCTAGTTGGTGGCCACGTCTCTGTTGCACCCACACATATGGCATACCGTTTGATGCAGGATATGTGGGAGATGGATATTTAGTGAGTTTTTTTGCTTGTCAAGTTGGTTTAGGTGTGGATATCCAGACTGGGCCTTTGTCAAAAGAAGTAGAAGGAAAGAAAAGAACACGAATACCAACAGTGAAGGGGAAAAGCAAGACAGGAGGAAGAACATGTGTCATCCCATATGTAGCAGGGGTCTCCGAGAAATTAAGAGAATTTTCAAAAAACATCGTATCCCTGTCTGCTTTAAACCGAACAAACACACTGAGCAGCAATTGGTAAATCCGAAAGACCCAATACCAAAACACAAAAAGCGACATCATATATGCATTGCAGTACAGTGAAGAATGCTCTGATTTGTATGTGGGGAGACCAAACAGCAACTGCATCAACGTATGCCCAGCACAGAAAGGCCAATTCCTCGGGTCAGGACTCCGTGTATCTGCATCTTAGGATAAAGGACATACCTTTGAAGATTGTAATGTTAACATACTGGCGAAGGAACGTGACTGGTTCAAGAGAGGTGTTAAGGAGGCATTTATGTGAAAATAAAGAAACCAAGCCTAATATAGTGTGGGGGGGTTCGACACCAACTGTCTGCCATGTACAATGCTGTTTTAACACCTTACTCTGGGCATTCCTATAACACCTCTTAGCCACTATCATCACACCCTAACACCTGGCTGTGATATGCTATTGGGATTTTCCAGGTACATAATACCACAGATTCTTGTACAAGTCATCCTGAATTGAGAAAGCCAGTCGGATGACTGCGAAACGTCTTCAAGAACTACATTTCAAGTCCAGTTGATCTAATTGAATACAACAGATATACCATGACCTGGATGAATGAGAACCTTCACAAGCATAATTGGGCCATTGTTCATTGGCTCACTTTGTGGCTAGTTGATTCCACATCTGCGTGTGTAACCATACATAGGGCAACCGTTTGATTCAGACATTTAGGAGATTGATATTTGGTAACTTTTTTTACATTACTTGGGATTTTGGCATGATTTCTACCTTTGAGAGTTTTTTTTTCAAATTTTTTAGAAATTCTGCTAAAACTGCGAACTTCTACGAAGAACTGCGCCCACACCATTGATGGTACGAATGAACAAACTACAGAATTTCGTAGATAAATGTGTGTGGATTTGAGAATAATATGGTTTGTGGGGGTGTTTTGTGGGAAAAATTGCAGACTGTTCAAATTCAGATTTGGCTGAATATTTTTGCTGTTTCTGAGCAATTGTGCATTGTTTCACTTTGTGGTTTTGGCTTCTACTTCCGCGTTTGTAACCACACATATGGCATCCGTTTGATTCAGGACATTTGGGAGATTGATATTTAGTGATTTCTACCTTTTGAAGTTGTTTTTTGTTCATTTTTTCAGACAAATGCAAACTTCTATGAATAACTGCGCCCACAACCATTGATGGTATAAATGAACAAACTACATGTTAAATAGCTGAATGTGTAGATTTCAGGAATATAATGTTGTGGGGTTTATTTCTAGTTACAGGTTGTTTGTGGAAAAATGCAGACTGTCAAAATTCGGAGTTGGCTAATATTTTTGCCGTTTCTGAGCCATCATGCATTGTCCCACTTTGTGCTTTTCGCTTCCACGTCTGCATGTGTAAACCACACATATGGCATACCGTTTGATTCAGGACATTTGGGAGATTGATATTTAGTACTTTTTTTTAGATTCATGACGTTTTGCATGATTTCTACCTTTTGAAGTTGTTTTTTGTTCATTTTTTCAGACAAATGCGAACTTCTACGAAGAACTGCGCCCACACCATTGATGGTATAAATGAACAAACTACAGTGTTACATAGCTGAAGGTGTGTAGATTTCAGGAATATATAGTTTGTGGGGGTTATTTCTAATTATCCGGGGGGTTTTTGTGGAAAAAACAGCAGACTGTCCAAATTCGGAGTTGGCTAAATATTTTTGACGTTTTCTGAGCCCCGTGCATTGTCTCACTTTGTGGCTTTTTTTCGTTCTTCCACGTCCGGTGTGTAAAACACATATGGCATACCGTTTGATTCAGGACATTTGGGAGATTGATGTTGGGTAACTTTTTTTTCATTCCATGAGGTTTTGGCATGATTTCTACCTTTTTGAATGTTGTTTGATGTTCTTTTTTTGGAAAATCTGGTAAAGTGCAACTTCTACGAAGAACTGCGCCCACACCATTGATGATATGAATGAACGAACTACAGCGTTACATAGCTGAGGTGTGTAGATTTCAGAATGTATAGTTTGTGGGGGGTATTTCTGAGTTGGAGGGTGTTTTTTGGAAAAACTGCAGACTGTTCAAATACAAAACTGGCTAATTTTTTTTTTTGCTGCTACTGACCATTTGGCACTGGTCACCTCTGGGTTAGTTGGCAGCCATGTCTCTGGGTACACCCATGAATGTGGCATACCGTTTTATTCGGGAGGGGTTAGGCTTTCATATTTGAGATGCGTTTGAACTTTTCCTTCACAGTTTTTAGCTGAAATTCGCATTGATTTTGTCTCTGATTTTACAGTTGAGGAAAAAAAGGAAAATGTAGAAAATAACAATTGGATGAAGAGCTGCGTCCGGGTATCTGCATTTTGATCGAAACTAACCTCACTCATAAAATCCTGTGGTGTGTTAGTTTCTAAAAATATCTCACTTGTGGCGATATTTTAGTTAATTTGGTAGATATTCTATGTTAACTGTCAGTAGTGGTTACACCATTACAATCTCACTTGTGGGGATATATAGTTATTTGGTAGATATTCTATGATAACTGTCAGTAGTGGTTATACATTACAATCTCACTTGTGGGGATATTATAGTTAATTTGGTAGATATTCTATGATAACTGTCAGTAGTGGTTATACTTACAATCTCACTTGTGGGGATATTATAGTTAATTTGGTAGATATTCTATGTTAACTGTCAGTAGTGGTTATACATTACAATCTCACTTGTGGGGATTTATAGTTATTTTGGTAGATATTCTATGATAACTGTCAGTAGTGGTTATACATTACAATCTCACTTGTGGGGATATTATAGTTAATTTGGTAGATATTCTATGTTAACTGTCGTAGTGGTTATACATTACAATCTCACTTGTGGGATATTATAGTTAATTTGGTAGTATTTCTATGTTAACTGTCCAGTAGTGGTTATACATTACAATCTCACTTGTGGGGATATTATATTTAATTTGGTAGATATTCTATGATAACTGTCAGTAGTGGTTATACATTACAATCTCACTTGTGGGGATATTATAGTTAATTTGGTAGATATTCTATGTTAACTGTCAGTAGTGGTTATACATTACACATCTCACTTGTGGGGATATTATAGTTAATTTGGTAGATATTCTATGATACCGTCAGTAGTTACACATTACAATCTCACTTGTGGGGATATTTAGTTAATTTGGTAGATATTCTATGATAACCGTCAGTAGTGGTTACACATTACAATCTCACTTGTGGGGATATTATAGTTAATTTGGTAGATATTCTATGATAACCGTCAGTAGTGGTTACACATTACAATCTCACTTGTGGGGATATTATATTATTTGGTAGATATTCTATGTTAACTGTCCGAGTGGTTATACATTACAATCTCACTTGTGGGGATATTATAGTTAATTTGGTAGATATTCTATGTTAACTGTCAGTAGTGGTTATACATTACAATCTCACTTGTGGGGATATTATAGTTAATTTGGTAGATATTCTATGATAACTGTCAGTAGTGGTTATACATTACAATCTCACTTGTGGGATATTATAGTTAATTTGGTAGATATTCTATGATAACTGTCAGTAGTGGTTATACATTACAATCTCACTTGTGGGGATATTATAGTAATTTGGTAGATATTCTATGATAACTGTCGTAGTGGTTACACATTACAATCTCACTTGTGGGGATATTTTAATTAATTTGGTAGATATTCTATGATAACCGTCAGTAGTGATTATACATTACAATCTCACTTGGGGGATATTATATTAATTTGGTAGATATTCTATGATAACTGTCAGTAGTGGTTACACATTACAATCTCACTTGTGGGGATATTTAGTTAATTTGGTAGATATTCTATGATAACCGTCAGTAGTGGTTATACATTACAATCTCACTTGTGGGGATATTATAGTTAATTTGGTAGATATTCTATGTTAACTGTCAGTAGTGGTTATACATTACAATCTCACTTGTGGGGATATTATAGTTATTTGGTAGATATTCTATGTTTAACTGTCAGTAGTGGTTATACATTACAATCTCACTTGTGGGGATATATAGATAATTGGGTAGATATTCTATGATACCGTCAGTAGTGGTTATACATTACAATCTCACTTGTGGGGATATTTTAGTTCATTTGGTAGATATTCTATGTTAACTGTCAGTAGGGTTATACATTACAATCTCACTTGTGGGAGATTATAGTTAATTTGGTAGATATTCTATGATAACTGTCAGTAGTGGTTATACATTACATACTCTCACTTGTGGGGATATTATAGTTAATTTGGTAGATATTCTATGATAACTGTCAGTAGTGGTTATACATGGGACTACGTAAACCGGAACAGTCGCCGGAACCGGAACAGAAAATGAACAGCGCCACCTATCGTAAGGCATTAAAATTACACCACTTTATTATAGATGCCGAATAAGGTTTTCACCCTTTTAATCTGTTTTGGCAGCAGGAAGAGGGGTCGGATACTTTTGGCTTTGTCTGGCCGCCGGAACGGGGGTCTGGACCCCTTTGGCTCTGTTCTGCTCTGGCCGCCGAACGGGGGTCTGGATGCTTTTGGCTCTGTTCTGGCCGCCGAATGGGGTCTGGACCCCTTTGGCTCTGTTCTGGCTGCCGAACAGGGTCTGCATGCTTTTGGCTCTGTTCGGCCGCCGAACGGGGGTCTGGATGATTTTGGCTCTGTTCTGGCCGCCGAACGGGGGTCTGGACCCCTTTGGCTGCTCTGTTCTGGCTGCGAACGGGGGTCTGGATGCTTTTGGCTCTGTTCTGCGGCTGGAACGGGGGTCTGGATGCTTTTGGCTCTGTTCTGGCTGCTGGAACGGGGGTCTGGATCTTTTAGCACTGTGATGGCTGCCCGATGGTGTCTGGATACTTTTGGCTCTGTTCTGGCTGCCGGAACGGGGGTCTGGACCCCTTTGGCTCTGTTCTGGCCACCGGAACGGTGGTCTGGATGCTTTTGGTCTGTTCTGGCTGCCGGAACGGGGTCTGGATGCTTTGGCTCGTGTTCTGGCCGCCGGAACGGGGGTCTGGATGCTTTTGGGTCTGTTCTGGGCTGCCGGAACGGGGTCTGGACCCCTTTGGCTCTGTTCTGGCCGCCGGAACGGGGGTCTGGATGCTTTTGGCTCTGTTCTGGCCGCCGGAATGGGGTCTGGACCCCTTTTGGCTCTGTTCGGCTGCCGAACAGGGGTCTGCATGCTTTTGGGCTCTGTTCTGGGCCGCCGGAACGGGGGCTCTGGATGATTTTGGCTCTGTTCTGGCCGCCGGAACGGGGGTCTGGACCCCTTTGGCTCTGTTCTGGCTGCCGGAACGGGGGTCTGGATGCTTTTGGCTCTGTTCTGACGGCCGGAACGGGGTGGTCTGGATGCTTTTGGCTCTGTTCTGGCTGCTGAAAGGGGTCTGGATGCTTTTAGCACTGTGATGGCTGCCCGAATGGGTGTCTGGATAGTTTTGGCTCTGTTCTGGCTGCGGAACGGGGGTCTGGACCCCTTTGGCTCTGTTTCTGGCCACCGGAACGGGGGTGCTGATGCTTTTGGGTCTGTTCTGGCTGTCCGAACGGGGTCGCTGGATGCTTTTGGCTCTGTTCTGGCCGCCGGAACGGGGGTCTGGATGCTTTTGGTTCTGTCTGGCTGCCGAACGGGGGTCTGGATGCTTTTGGCTCTGTTTTGGCCGCCGCCGAACGGGGGTCTGGACCCCTTTGGGTCTGTTCTGGCTGCCGGAACGGGGGTCTGGATGCTTTTGGCTCTGTTCTGGCTGCCGGAACGGGGTCTGGACCCCTTTGGGCTCTGTTCCGGCTGCCGGAACGGGGTTGGATCTTTTGGCACTGTTAGTGGCTGCTGAATGGTGTCTGTATGCTTTGTGGCTCTTTTTCTGCTGGCCAGAACAGGGTGTGGACCCCTTTGGCTCTGTTCTGGCTGCCGGAACGGGGGTCTGGATGCTTTTGGCTGTGTTCTGGCTGCCGAACGGGGGTCTGGACCCCTTTGGCTCTGTTCTGGCTGCCGGACGGGGGGCTGGATGCTTTTGGCTCTGTTCTGGCCGCCGGAACAGGGTCTGGACGCCCTTTGGCTCTGTGTTCTGGCTGCCGGAACGGGGTCTGGATCTTTTGGCTCTGTTCTGGCCGCCGAACAGGGGTCTGGACCCCTTTGGCTCTGTTCTGGCTGCCGGAACGGGGGTCTGGATGCTTTTGGCTCTGTTCTGGGCCGCCGGAACGGGGTCTGGATTCTTTTGGCTCTGTTCTGGCCGCCGGAACGGGGGTCTGGACCCCTTTGGCTCTGTTCTGGCTGCCGAACGGGGGTCTGGATGCTTGGGCTCTGTTCTGGCCGCCGGAACGGGGTCTGGATGCTTTTGGCTCTGTTCTGGCCGCCGAACGGGGGTCTGGACCCCTTTGGCTCTGTTCTGGCTGCCGGAACGGGGGTCTGGATGCTTTTGGCTCTGTTCTGGCCGCCGAACGGGGGTCTGGATTGCTTTTGCTCTGTTTCTGGCCGCCGGAACGGGGGTCGTGGACCCCTTTGGCTCTGTTCTGGCTGCCAACGGGGGTCTGGATGCTTTTGGGTCTGTTTCTGGCGCCGCCGAAACAGGGGGTCCTGGATGCTTTGGCTTCTGTTTTGGCCGCCGGAACGGGGTCTGGACCCTCTTTGGCTCTGTTCTGGGCTGCCGGAACGGGGTCTGGATGCTTTGACTCTGTTCTGGCCGCCGAACGGGGTCTGGATGCTTTTGGCTCTGTTCTGGCGCCGGAAGGGGGTCTGACCCCTTTGGCTCTGTTTTGGCGGCCGGAACGGGGGTCTGGATGCTTTTGGCTCGTTCTGGCCGCCGGAACGGGGGTCTGGATGCTTTTGGCTCTGTTCTGGCCGCCGGAACAGGGATCTGGACCCCTTTGGCTCTGTTCTGGCTGCCGGAAACGGGGTCTGGATGCTTTTGCTCTGTTCTGCCGCCGGAACGGGCTGGATGCTTTTTGGCTCTGTTCTGGCCGCCGGAACGGGGGTCTGGGACCCCTTTGGCTCTTGCTGGCTGCCGGAACGGGGTCTGATGCTTTTGGCTCGTTCTGGCCGCGGAACGGGGGTCTTCTGGATTTGCTTTTGGCTCTGTTTTGGCCGCCGGAACAGGGGTCTGGACCCCTTGGCTCTGTTCTGGCTGCCGGAACGGGGGTCGGGATGCATTTGACTCTGTTCTGGCCCGCCGGAATCGGGGTTCTGGATCTTTTGGCTCTGTTCTGGCCGCCGGAACAGGGGTCTGGATCTTTTGGCTCTGTTTTGGCCGCCGAACAGGGGTCTGGATGCTTTTGCTCTGTTTTGGCCGCCGGAACAGTGGTCTGGACCCCCTTTGGCTCTGTTCTGGCTGCCGGATGGGGTTCGGATGCTTTTGGCTCTGTTCTGGCCGCCGGAACAGGGGTCTGACCCCTTTGGCTCTGTTTCTGACTGTTGAACGGGGGTCTGGATGCTTTTGGCTCTGTTTCTGGCGGCCGGAACGGGGGTCTGGACCCCTTTGCTTGTTTCTGGCTGGCCGGAACGGGGTCTGGATGCTTTTGGCTCTGTTCTGGCCGCCGGAACGGGGGTCTGGATGCTTTTGGCTCTGTTTTGGCCGCCGGAACGGGGTCTGGACCCCTTTGGGTCTGTTCTGGCTGCCGAACGGGGGTCTGGATGCTTTTGGCTCTGTTCTGGCTGCCGGAACGGGGGTCTGGACCCCTTTGCTCTGTTCGGCTGCCGGAACGGGGGTCTGGATGCTTTTACACTGGTATGGCGTCTGAATGGGGTCTGTATGCTTTTGGCTCTGTTCTGGCTGCCAGAACGGGTTGTGGACCCTTTGCGCTCTGTTCCCTGGCTGGCCGGAACGGGGGTCTGGATGCTTTTGGCTCTGTCTGGCTGCCGGAACGGGGTTCCTGACCCCTTTGGCTCTGTTCTGGCTGCCGGAACGGGGGTCTGGATGCTTTTGGCTCTGTTCTGGCTGCCGGAACAGGGGGTCTGGACCCCTTTGGCTCTGTTCTGGCTGCCGGAACGGGGTCTGGATGCTTTGACTCTGTTCTGGCCGCCGGAACGGGGTCTGATGATTTGGCTCTGTTCTGGCCGCGGAACGGGGGTCTGGACCCCTTTGGCTCGTTCTGGCTGCCGAACGGGGGTCTGGATGCTTTGGCTCTGTTTCTGGCCGCCGGAACAGGGATCTGGACCCCTTTGGCTCGTTCTGGGGACTGCCGGAACGGGGTCTGGATGCATTTAATGGCTCTGTTCTGCGCCGCCGGAACGGGGGTCTGGATGCTTTTTGGCTCTGTTGGCTGCCGGAACGGGGGTCTGGATGCGTTTTGGCTCTGTTCTGGCCCCCGCGGAACGGGGGTCTGGATTGCTTTTGGCTCTGTCTGGCCGCCGGAACGGGGGTCTGGACTCCCTTTGCTCTGTTCTGGCTGCCGGAACGGGGGTCTGGAGTCGTGCTTTTGGCTCTGTCTGGCCGTCGGAAACGGGGGTCTGGATGCTTTTGGCTCTGTTTGGCCCCGGAACGGGGGTCTGGACCCCTTTGCTCTGTTCGGGCTGCCGGAACGGGTCTGGATGCTTTTGGCTCTGTTCGGGCCGCCGGAACGGGGTCTTGGATGCTTTTGGCTCTGTTTTGGCCGCGAACGGGGTCTGGACCCCCTTTGGGTCTGTTCTGGCTGCCGGAACGGGGGTCTGATGCTTTTGGCTTCTGTTCTGGCTGCCGGAACGGGGGTTCTGGACCCCTTTGGCTCTGTTCCGCTGCCGGACGGGGTCTGGATGCTTTTGCTCTGTTCTGGCTGCCTTAACGTGGGTCTGACCCCTTAAGGCGGTTTTGCTGCTGAACGGGGGTCTGGACCTCCTTTGGCTCTGTTCTACTACTGCCGGAACAATTACTTACCAATTGCTAAAGTGGATCTAAACATGGCTTTAATTTGATTACAAAAGTTGGAGCCAGACTCCAAATATCCTGTTCCGTTTTTTTTTTTTCTTTCACATTGTTGTACAATAACTATCACATTTTTAAAAACAAATTACTTATAAAATAGTATGGTGAACATTGCTTAAGATATGGCCTGCAAATAATACATGCTTTGATAAATAGACCCTTAATGTATATGTAATAGAGGGGGGAAAAAGGACTGTTGTTTCTAATGGTGTCTACTTTTAGGATGTCCCTGTGAAGTTCTTGACTCACATCTGGCCTGATCTAATTATGATCATCATTACAAGTGTTACCTTTAGCGCAAAGCACTATTTAGACATGCAATGTCACAAGAACCTCTAATTAAACACCTCCGAAATGTGATATCTCGTCGATTATTTTTATTGAACACCAAATCGACTTATCCATACTACTTCCTCTTGTTTGCAAGTTAATATTACCCGAACCAACCTTTCTCAATATACAAATTATTTATTTTACAGATCATATATAAAACATAATAAAACAAATGTTTGTAAAACTTTTTATTACATATTAGAAACACTTTCTTAAATTATAATTTTAACAAAGATGTTTCTCGAACAGTAAGTGTGTTAGTTGAGTGAACTTGGGATTTACTTTCAAGTAGATTTGACTAGCTTTAAATATTTTTCAATCACATGATAAAAACCAACATATACAGTATAAATATGACAAACTTGAAATATGAAAAAGGTTAACATTCGAATAAGTTCAAAAAATAATATAATTTGAAATATCTTTATGATTGAGGGGTAACCGGAGTGCCTGGAGGAAACCCACGCAAGCACGGGGAGAACATACAAACTCCTTGCAGATGTGTCCAAGGGTGGAATCGAACTCAGGACCTCAGCACTGCAAGGAATCAGTGCTATCCACTGAGCCACCGTGCTACGGAGTCTGTACGGTAACACCACTAATTCCGTTACAAGATAGGGTATCTATACGGTTGTATTAACAGCCTGTTTATTATAGGACCTTATGTGTTATTTCCTTACCATGTAATAACAGCCTGTTTATTATAGGACCTTATGTGTTATTTCCTTATCATGTAATAACAGCCTGTTTATTATAGGACCTTATGTGTAATTTCCTTATCATGTAATAACCACCTGTTATTTAGTATTTATTATAGGACCTTATGTGTTATTTCCTTACCATGTAATAACTATTTATTATAGGACCTTATGTGTTATTTCCTTACCATGTAATAACCACCTGTTATTTAGTATTTATTATAGGACCTTATGT
>JAACNH010000332.1:0-152561 GCA_019447015.1 Hymenochirus boettgeri
GTGATGTAACAATGTCATGTGACCACACACTTGGTCACCTCCTCTCACTTGTGGTTTGCCCAGAGTCAAGATTGAGAGGTAAACTGACCAATCAAATTATATGCCCTAATTATATCCCGGCTAGACTACTGCAACACACTCCTGTGTTGTCTACCAAACTACCGCCTGGCAGCGCTTCAATCCATTCTCAACTCTGCTGGCCGGCTCATTCATTTTTCTTCTTGCTTCACTAATGCCTCTCCTCTCTGTCAGTCCCTCAACTGGTTGCCCATCACACAAAGGATCCAGTGCAAGCTGCTTACCCTATCCTATAAAGCATTATCCAATACAGCTCCTCCATATATCTCAGAGCTGATCCACCGAAACTGTCCCAGGCACAACCTCCGCTCCGCAAATGATCTCCTCCTCTCATGCACCCTGGTCACTTCTTACCATGCCCGCATTCACTAGTGCTGCCTCTCTGCTCTGGAACTCCCGTCCTCCATCTGTCCGTCACTCACCATCCCTTAATACCTTCAAAAGTAACCTTAAACCCATCTCTTCAGGCACGCATATAACCTGGCCTAAACATTACCCATCTTACTACCCAATATGATCCAACCTGCCTCTCACGCTCCACTGCCAATCTATTTACAGCCTACCAATTCCCGCAACCTTAGGTCTCACCCCCATATCCTCTAGACTGTAAGCTCTTTGGGCAGGGTCTTCTCTCCTATTGTATCATGGTATTGCTATAAGAAACTCCACACTCTGTTTACTTATATTATGTATTACCTGTGTATGTAATAAGTATGACTTTGTACAACATGTATTACCCTGTATGTAATGTATGACTATGTAATTGTAAAGCGCCATGGAAGATGTTGGTGCTATATAAATCAATAATAATAATAATAATCCAAGATAAGCCTCTGGGGGTTGGGCATGTAGCTACTCAGTCGGCTAAGGAAAATGTAACTGTACAGCACAAGGTAATTAAAGTAAAGACAATAAGAACTGTGAATGGGATGGAGCTGCCACACTGCAATACAGCTGCACTGTAAGGGGCTCATTTCACTTCACACCTTGTGTCCCTTTTACCCACAAACAAAGGCCACGTACACATTCTTTTCACTCTCCTTTCTTTTCCATGGGCCATTTTTGCAAACAAATTGTGTTTTCTGGGGGACATTGTGTGTCAATAGTTCAATTTGATTGATTGCAGTAAAAAATATATTAATGTGAGATGTTGTACCCCATTGTTAAAGGGAAAATTGATGCAATAGGCGCTAAAGGGGAAGTTGATGCAATACGCGCTAAAGGGGAAATTGATGCGATACGCACTAAAGGGGAAGTTGATGCAATACGCGCTAAAGGGAAAGTTTATGCAATATGCACTTAAGAGGAAATTGATGCGATACGCACTAAAGGGAATGTTTATGCAATATGCACTAAAGGGGAAGTTGATGCGATACGCGCTAAAGGGAAATTTTATGCAATATGCACTAAAGGGGAAATTGATGCGATACGCACTAAAGGGGAAGTTGATGCGATACGCGCTAAAGGGGAAGTTTATGCGATAGTCGCTAAAGGGGAAGTTATTGTGATAAGTGCTATAAGGGAAATTGATGCGCTGCACACTAAAGGGGAAGTTGATGTGATAGACACTAAAGGGAAATTGATGCGACACTCGCTAAAGGGGGAGTTAATGTGATAAGCGATAAAGGGGAAGTTGATGCTATACACGCTACAGGGGAAATTGATGCGACACGCCTTAAAGAGAAAGTTGGTGTGATATGTGTTAAAGGAAATTTGATGTGAATCATGTTAAAGGGGTAGTTGATGCGATATGCGTTAAAGGGGAAGTTGGTGTGATACGTGTTAAAGTAAAGTTAGTGTGAAATGTGTTAAAGGAAAGTTGGTGTGATACATGTTAAAGGGGTAGTTGATGTGATATGCGTCAAAGGGGAAGTTGGTGTGATACTGAATCCTCCATTGTGTTGCCCCCCCGAAGTTTACCAGATTTGCGGCTCAGCTAACCCACAGTGAGTTTGAATGGGTCAGGTTTGGTTAGAAAGCTGTGGGTCCAGGTCTGTTGAATTTTGGATGCAAGTTCGGGTTGGATCTTTAGTAAAACTAGGCAACGTCAGGTAACCTGCTATCTCTCTATAGAATTTGTACTTTTACAGAAACTTTTGTAACTGCGACTTGACCACCAGGGGGCAGTAACATGTAAGCTAAAGGAGCAAAGCATACACCCTGCATATCCATAATGCCGCAGAACAATGACTAATAATAAACCTACGCCGACACCCCTATTACCATGCTGGACCTTGATACGTAACCGTCTGTGTAGATAAAGTTTCACAGTATCAGTGCATTTAATAAAATAAACACAGAGATTCAGCTTTTCTTATTACACACATTCCCCCCTAGAAGTGCATGGGTTAATACATTGTAATGGAAACTAGAAAATCTCCCTGGCACTGCAGCAGTTAAACTGTCAGATTCTGCCAGTCCCATCTGTGCCAAGGCTGCAGCTTCTCCTTGCTCGGTGGTTGGGTTTCCCCCTGTAAGAAGAGCCAGCAGGGCTGTAGAGACTTTCAATGCTGACAGGCCTCGGACTGTTACTGATATTCACCTGTCTGGCCATGTCAAACCCGACCAAATCCACCAGCAAACTGAAATCGGTTGATTACGAGGTGTTCGGCCGTGTGCAGGGTAAGTGTGTAGAAATGTCTGTCACCTTTACACGGTTCCCCTGCGTGTTTAGCAGATATGGGCCACAGGGACACTGGCTAAAGATAGACATAAAGCTTCGCTCTGGTACCTGACTCCCTGCGGATCATTAACCATTTCATTCCTGCCCCAAGTAAAATGGGGGGTGCTGATAAATGTTTTAATAGTTTTGTTCACCCTTAAAACATGTGACTTGTCAGTTATCTGCCTGCAACTCCAACTGCTATTTTACCAGTTTGTTACATGTATGTATAACCATATAACCAGATGTTTAATGATAAGTTTTATTCCTATCTGGCAAAGGTATCTGCCTCCTTCCTCTGCTCAATGAGCTTTTTGTAAGTTTGAGCATGTGCAGAGGAGGCAGCAGGTGAAACAGCAGTCAATCATTGGTTGTGATGTCAGTTGTCACAGCCTTGATTGACTGCATGGAGGAGGAGCCAGCTTACCCTGCCAGAATGGGGACAATAATTATCCTTAAATATCTGGGCAGTAATGCAGGTAATAATGTGGTGTATATAATGTTACATGGTAACATGGAACAAGTGACATCGCCCCAAATGCAGCCAATCAGCAACTAACATTGTACAGTTTTGTGCAGTTGGATGACTATAAGCTCATTTCTTATTGGTTGCTAGAGGTTTGGTTAATTGACACCCAATCACTAAAACCTTTAATACTAACAGGTTCCTAGATTATAAACCTATAAAGGAGAATAAAATGTAATGAATTATTACAAATACGTTTGTAGCAGGCGCCTGTCACATGTATTTGTATTTAAAGAGACAATCTGAAGGATTTTACAAATGCTTATGGTACATTGGTGATGATAGGTAGGAGCAAGTATTCCGACATCCCAGTTTGCTGTCAATAAAGCGTTTATAGCTTGAGAAGTGAAACTGCCAACAGCTCAGCTCTCATTTACCTGTCTCACTTTCTCATGCGGTCTGCATGCTCTGTAGCAGCTTCTTCTGCCGCAACTGACAGTCCTTCATCCCGCAAGTGCCGAACGATCGGTCTGGCCAAAGAATCTTAAGGTGTGTGCCCAGCCTTTTTGTACATCTAAAGGGATTCAATAGGAATCTCACACTGGATCGAAAACAAATGAGAAAGAGAAAAGAACGAGGAAGGGATGAAAGTTGGGCAGCCAATAGAAGGCAGAAAACGGCCCCGTTATGTAATGTTTACAGGAGCCCCGTCTGGACTCGTTCTGTCTATATATATCCTCAAGAACATTTCAGATTTTAGAGACAATAATTGATTTGGTAAGGGCTGGAAATACATTACAGTAAAGGAGTGAAGAAGCCTCAACATACCTTAAAGGAAATGTGTAGAAAGTTCTGTCCTGACTATATTTTAATTTGATTTAGAGAGTCCAACGCCAACATGCTCCACACACAACCAGATCAAACACTATTGTAATTGGTAGGAGATAAAGGGTCCATGTGAAATCACAGTGACCCAGAACTGTAACTGGACCGGGGGATCTTTTCCAAAACAAAGTTAAAAAAAAAACACAACTAGAAACACGGCTCAATCATTAAAGGAATAGTTCACTGCAAAAGCAAACTATTCCTTTAATGCAATGATTGAAGACCGGGAGGTTGAGGAGCTATGCCTTACCTCCCGTTCTTCAATCAATGCCTGTGGTACATAGGTAGACGATAGCTCTTTGATAGAGATGGACAAATTTTCCAAACTCCTGAACTTCAGTAAAAGTTTGGCAGTTCAGACGTTCTAAAACGGACCCATTAAAGTCAATGGGGAGTGATAGTTCGAAAAGTTTGGATGATTTACAGCTAAACTAACAATGGTAACTTACTGTAAATGGCTGTGGCACCTGGGAAATGGTCTGGGGAACATGTCACTATCACCTGAACCTGATTAAACACTTCTTACTTCATGATCGGGTATTTGTCGGGTTTGCGCAAGCTACTTTGAAGGGTTACAGCCAATTCGAGGGTTACCGAACGATACTTTCAAGGGTTACCAAAATAGAACTATAAATTGAGGATTATCTAAATCGAACAATGCATTCTAGGGTTAGCGAAAATGAACCATACATTCGAGGGTTACCGAAACAAACGATACATTCAAGGGTTACCAAAAACGAACGATACATTCGAGGGTTAGCGAACGAACATTCGAGGGTTAGCGAACGATACATTCGAGGGTTAGCGAACGATAAATTCGGGGGTTAGCGAACGATACATTCGGTTAGCGATAATTATTGACAATACAAACCCGAACTAGGTCAAATAGTTTGAGTTTGTCCAAACTCATATAGTTCGGCTCGAACTTGGGTTCCAGTTTGGTTTTGTGTCAATCACTGCTCCTTGACTTCTGGGCCCCCCTGCGATTGCTCCCTCTGCTCCTGGTAGTTACGCCCCTGCTTGATGTGACAACCCTACATAGACTTCAGTGGGTAGGTAGTGAGAAGATATAAGTATCCACACAAATACAAAGAAATAGCCTCCTGCAGTTAGCTGGAATTTAGGAATTGGAGTGGTTTACTTTTAAGGAATTTAGTAATAAATACATTTGGACTATACGTCAATGTTATGGTTTAAATTACAAGTATAATGAGATTATATCACCTCCACCTCCACCCGGAGAAATCCGATATAGCCCATAGTTATAAATGGATTAACGTCAGTCATATGGGCGTCCAAGTTGGCAGATCATTTACAACGTGGTATAAAGTAGGTCACATGGTTGGTTCACTGAGCCACGTCCTAGTAATGTGTATTCCCCCCCCAGCCACTAAGAACCAAGGACGATTTGATGCCAGCATATTTAGGGTAAAGTTAAAGGGTAACTGTGGTCCAAAAATGACTTTAAGTAAATTGACAGATTCAGCTTTTTTTTTAACACACATTCCCCCCTGGAAGTGCAGGGGTTAATACATTGTAATGGAAACTAGGAAATCTCCCTGGCACTGCAGCAGTTAAACTGTCAGATTCTGCCCGTCCCATCTGTGCCAAGGCTGCAGCTTCTCCTTGCTCGGTGGTTGGGTTTCCCCCTGTAAGAAGAGCCAGCAGGGCTGTAGAGACTTTCAATGCGGACAGGCCTCGGACTGTTACTGATATTCACCTGTTTGGCCATGTCAAACCCGACCAAATCCACCAGCAAACTGAAATTGGTTGATTACGAGGTGTTCGGTTGTGTGCAGGGCAAGTGTGTAGAAATGTCACACACACATTTCTGTACGATTCCGGTGTGCCCATACGTGTCCATACTTTGTTTCTTTTTTTGGTGTAATCCATTTAAATACATGGTAGGAAAGTTCCCCATCATATTTCTAGAGGTTTGGGTTATTGTGGATATAGTTATACCTATATTTACTTGGAGATGTTACATTCATTTATAGGTTTCACGTGTCCTTTCATATAATATATATAACATGCAGCTATTCACATGATTATACTGTCACAAACCTGGAGAATGAAAGTTCATGTAAAGCATCAACCATTTCAATCTCTATCAAGGTGCCCCAGTAATAATATTAGTTTGTACAGCAGATATTATTATCTGTAATTACAGGGACAGTTCAGTGGAAATGATCAATATTTGTTAAATTGTTAGTTTGTGTAATACCTCCTTAGTTATTCTACATATTCTCTTCCATTTTGAAAAATCAGTTGATTTCAAACCCTTTGCTGTTCCCTGCTGTTGACATTAGTGAGCTGACATTTCAGGTTCTAACGGTCCTTCTTCTTCCCAGGATGCACCACATCCTTGGAATGTTCCTAACAGTAAGTTCTACTAATTGGCTGTTGGATGGGTCAAAGATGATCAGATCTCTACCGAGCAACTCAATCAACCCAGGCACTGGGTCAAGGGCAAAACCATAACGGTCTCTATTAGGGGTCCTGCAAACAGGAAGTCAGTATTTCGGTTGCATTTATTTATACACAGACACAATGCTGAATGGGCAGATAAAGGTCATTGGGATTAAAAAATACTGCTTTTTTTTCTTAAAAGTATATGTATTTGCACTGAACTTCCCCTTTAACAAGTTTCTTTTGAGTCTTCTAATCTTCTCAGTATTCTATTTGTATATTATTTTTGTAGATTACAGGTGTATATTTTATATATTTTGTATTGAGCATGTCTTTCTGTGCAGCGCACTCCAAGGTTAGGTCTTTAAAAGCTCTCAAATAAAATCTCTATATTTACCTGTATTCACCTATATTAACCTAGATTATGCCAAATAATATATTGTTTGCTCTTAAAACTCTTATTTAAAATATATAAATTATAAAATGTTTGAATTAACATTAATGAATTAAAATGTTTGTATTAAAAACATCCAAAGCATAAATGGAGTATACAGACCAACCCTACAAACGGGAGGTAAGCTAGATATTAACAAATTGGACTCGGTAATAGAACAAGTCCTAAGAATATAAATGTATAAAGTCCATAAATAATCTCTAATTGTTATCCTGGAGTGTTCTCATTAATCAAGACCACCCACAATGCACCTCTGTATATTTGTATACTTAGAACCTTTACCTCCATGATATTTAAACTTTTACCGTATTGGTATTTAAACTTTTACTGTATTTACCATTATATTATATTGCTTTTATCCAGGTTAGTCTTTATTATAAATCTCTTTAACTTACATGTACATGTAACATATATACTCGCTTTTGTATTTTCTTTTTAAATTGGTTTTGGTTTGACATAAGGGGGTCATTTTGGGGTTTGTATTTGTCCTGCTTTAGGCCCTTTCCCCTTTAAGAAGTGGCGCCTATTTTAGCTGGTGATCCATGCACACGCATCTATATAAGATGGACTGATTTCATTTTTCTGGTGTCTCTGATAAAGTGCCACTCTCGTTCTATGATTGTAGTCATTGGTCTGGATAACTGGTTCCCTTAAGACTTACAGTAGATACTTTTGGATTTGCCTGGACTGATCCACTTCTTTTTATCTTTATTTTGCAGGTGTTTGCTTTAGAATGGTAAGTAAATGCCATATTCTTTATTTGTGACAGTCTGAGTTCTTGTGCAAATGTCAACCAAAGACAATCGACTCGAGCAATATGACATCACAATGATCTCTGACATCATCCCAAAGAGGTAGACCAAAAAAAGGAACCAAACTAATGGTGAAACCAAATAAAATGCAAGCCAGAATCTGAACACAATGCTAAAGGAATACCAGCCAATTATATTTTAGAGTCCAAAAAACACAAAAGGAAATCGTTATTGGGTGTTCCTTTTTGCATAAATTATCATTTTAAAGGGAAAGTCAGCCTTAATTAACGTTCAATACATTTTCTAGGCTTTCTTTCAATACAAATGTTTATTTTAGGTTTTTATAATACAAATGATACATCTGCAGTGACTTTCTATTCTTAAGAATCTGTCCCAGTATTTTTTCATCTATTTTGTTTCTTAAATATGTTAAATGAATTTGCCATTACCACATCTGCTGGAAGATAGTTTCACCGTTCTCACTGTAAAGAAACCTTTCCTAACCTGAAGAAGAAACTTCTTTTCTTCTAATCATAAAGGATGTCCACATGTCCTCTTATATGACCGATTAGTGAACAATGCACCAGAGAGTTTATTATATTGTTTATTACATTGTTACATTCCACAACCTTACTGAACATCCCACAACCTTACTAAACATCTCACTACCTTACTAAACATCCCACAACTTTACTAGACATCCTACAACCTTACTGAACATCCCACAACCTTACTAGACATCCCACAATCTTAATAAACACCCCACAATCTTACTGAACAACCCACAACCTTACTAGAGATCCTACAACCTTACTGAACATCCCACAACCCTACTAATCATCCCACAACCTTACTAGACATCCCACAATTTTACTAAACATCCCACAACCTTATCTTACTGAACAACCCACAACCTTACTGAACATCCCACAACCCTACTAATTATCCCACAACCTTACTAGACATCCTATAACCTTACTGAACATCCCAAAACCTTACTAATCATCCCACAACCTTACTAGACATCCCACAATTTTACTAAACATCCCACAACCTTACTGAACAACCCACAACCTTACTGAACATTTTACCTTACTGTTCCACAACCTTACTGAACATCCCACAACCTTACTGCCCTCACAGTGAAGAACCATTTACATTGCTCAAGATGAAATGGTTATTTCACATGTCTAAACGGGTGGCTTGTAGTCTTTGGTTCACCCTTATGAGAGAAAAGATCCCAATGTAATTGGCTATAGTTCCCTCTACCATTGATTTATTTGGTTACATGTATATATAGTAGTTACCGTTCAAATAAAATGATACATAGGAAACAGCAAGATGGCCATCTGTATATTATACCATGTTACATACAAGTGATAAAGTTAAAAACCTAAGTTTGATAAATGGGATATAGGAACATAGTCAATAAGGATGACACATGGTTTGTAATGAGGTCTATTAATTCCTCTTCCTTCTTTCCTAATCCAACGATGATTATTCCGATCCAATGTTGTTTATCTTTATTGATAGCACACAGAAGATGAAGCTCGGAAGCTTGGAGTGGTTGGTTGGGTAAAGAATACAAGACAAGGGACAGTAGTGGGACAAGTTCAAGGACCTGAGGAGAAAATTCATTCAATGTAAGTTTGCATGCATAGTTAAACATGTCTCCTATGTCTATATGTTGGTCATGTTATCAGGCTCAAGTATCTATGAAGAAAATCTATTACATCAAACTACACACATGGATCTGCTGTGCATTTTCAGAAAAATGGTTCAGTCTGCGGGATTGAGGGCCATATTTATAAAGGCCTTTACTGAGCATTGCGCAATCGTAAATTTACGAACCCATATTATATATATATATATATATATATACTAGCCAAAGTGTGAGTGTTGGTGCACAGTGGAAATGATGTGTGCATGTTTTGCTAGATAATTATTTTTATTGAAAGCTCGGGGTCATGCTCTCAGTGAGACCAACACAAAGTGCACAAACATGCAGGTTATCTGGGATCTGTCTGCCTCTCCCTTATGCATATAGCTGTTAAGCTGTGGGGCCAGAGAGAGGCTACTTACATGCATTTAGCCGGTAGTTATTAACATCCATTCTGAACATACTCTCCCTTTCCACTCCCAGCAAGTATCCAGGGGGAGGCTCAAATGGGCTAAGTCTGAAAGTCCCCAGGCATTCCCACCACATAACATGATCAATCACACACATATTCTCCCATTTCTATTTGACCTGCCAGCTTTTCACAACTTTAAAACTACAACTCCCAGCATTCCCTGGCTGCACAGAATGCTGGAAAAAAATGTTTTCATACATCCTGGAATAAAGCCCATTTACTGACTGACAGACATTAAAAGCCCATGCTTTAGCAATTCCTACCCAAGGGTTTGAATATGCACATATTTAAAAACTACAACTCCCAGCATTCTCTGTTAGCAGTGAGTTTCTTCTTTATGTCCACTTCCTGTCTAGGAAACAGAAACTGGATTCTATTGCTTAAATAATGTAATAAACCATTAACAAACTCACTTCATTGTCTCAGAGAAATGGGCATGGATATGTTTTCCTTTCAGTCCCCCTATCATATATAGCAGGGATAAGCAACCAGTAGATCTCCAGATGTTTTAAAACTACAACTCCCAGCATTCCTCTACAAGCACTCTGTAATTAGGGAATTCTGGGAGTTGTAGTTTAAACATTTCGAGATCTATGGTTGCCTATCCCTGATTTATAGGTATCCCTTCCTGTCCAGCAAACATCAGCTCTCCTTTTTGTCTATTGAGAGGGGAGGGGTGGGGAGGGTTGAGAGTGAGAAGAATGTTTTTACTAAGACTGTCAACATGTTTTACAAAGGAAGTAACGTATAAGTCTTGCAACTTCCTACTAACACTTCCTACTTCCTTACTAACACTCAGAAAATGTTTTGATTTGCTAACACTGCTGTCAATCTAATATTGAGCACACCATTGGATACAACACTAAAAGGGAAGTGAGAAATATGTTCCTATGTAAGCTTCAATTGCCTCCATGTAAAACTTCATGGGGTTTGGCTTAACAGTCCATTTTGAAGATACCATTACAAAACAGGAGTGGGGACTGTGCAAGTGCTTTTATTTATTTATAGATTTTGCCTTATTTACATTTCTATATACTTTAATGTCATTACTACATATTTGTTAATATTGATATAACTATTTATTTAGTGCTTACACAATACATAAACACTGTCCCTCTGTATATTACTTTTACCCACCCCCACCAACATAGTACCTCCGAAGAACCCAATGTATTCCTCATGAAATTATACATTTATTTATATAATATAAGGGATATATATATATATGCAATGTTTTGGGGGGTCCAACCCCCTTCCTCAGGTGTTCCTCGGGGGGTTGGTCCCCCCGAAAAGTTGTGTACCTGGCTTGTTTGTTGAACACTTAATAAATGGAACTTTGTTATTAACTCTTATCTGATTGTGCCTCCCTGCAACTTTATATTGGATTGATACTTACCTGATGTGGCACAGGCCTCAGGGGGTGAACCTCTCAACCTACCTGGTGGGATTCCATAAAGCTATTGGAAATTGTATATGTAATATATATATATATATATATATATATATATATAATATATATATATATTATATCTTCTTTCACGCACACCACTATATCGAGATTGGGTGCATGGCCCCAGGGAATACGGCCGACTTCTGCCGAATATGCACAAGTTCTAGAGCCAGTACTCTATTTCTTCATGAGCAACATTTCGGGGGAACACAGCCCCCTTCATTAGACTGGCAAAAAGTTATCCCTGGTTACACTCCAAAACCATATCAAGGAAATGACATAACAGACCTGTCATCTGTATTCATAATCACATTACCCTCACTTGAATTGTACCCTGTATAGATCAACTTAATTTACATCATCATCAAGTGTTGATGGACCCAAACCCGTTTCGATTGGACAAACTTGAACTATCCGAACTCAATCTGAAATAGTTTTGGGTTTTCCAGACTTGCTGACTTATTTGTGATAGTTATCAAAAAATCTGATAATTCTCAAATTCTCAAATCGGTAACCCTCGAATGTAACATTGATTTGGTAACCTCAGTTTGATTTGTACACGATTCTGTGCCTCGAATGTCTGCCCTCGATGTCTGTTTGGTAACCTCGAATGTACTGAATTTACCCTCGAAGTCTATTGTCCTCGAATGTTGTCGAGTCGCGATCAATGTAGCGTCGATATTCATAACCCTCGAATGTATGGTCAATTTCGGTAATCCTCAAATGTAGCGGTCAATTTCGTAACCTCAAATGTAGCGGTCAATTTCTTTAATCCTCGAATGTAGTGGCTGATTTCAGTAACCCTCTAAAGTCGATCAATTTTGGTAACTCTAGAATTATCATTCAGATATCGGTACCCCTCAAATGTAGTAGCTGTTGTTTTCAGTAACCCTCAAATGTATAGTTCTGTAATCCTCGAATTGATATGGACATGTATGCATGAGCTATCCTGAGTTCAATCCACCCTTGGACCATCTGCAGGAGTTTGTATGTTCTCCCCTGCTTGCGTGGGTTTCCTCCGGGCATCCGGTTTCCCCCCTCAATAGGACATACTGATATGTTGTATGCATCAAATAAATTGGCTTGGATTGTAAGCTCTTCAGGCAGGGCCTGATGTGATACATGTAATTTAAAGCGCTACAGAAGATGTTGGTGCTATATAAATCCACAATAATAATAATAATATGTGATAGTGACATGTTCCCCAGACCATTTTTCGAGGTGTCTGTAAGTTACTATTGAATTTTAACTGTAGTTTTATCCAAACTTTTCAACTATTTCATCCTATTGATTTTAATGTCTCCTCCCACTGCTCAATGAGCTTTGTGTAAGTTTGAGCATGTGCAGAGGAGGCAGCAGGTGAAACAGCAGTCAATCATTAATTGTGATGTCAGCAGTGACAGTCTTGATTGACTGCACGGAGAGGGGCCAGCTTACTCTGCAGGTTAGTATGCAGGTAATAAATTACTGAATATATCAGTTGGGTTTGAGTGCAGGTAACTGACACTGTGACCAGTTTTTTTTTTTGTTTTAAAGTTAGCATAACCCTTAATGGAGAGATTTTATTTGTTTTGTTTTCACTGTGGATAATTATTCTTGCATTATTCTTACTAAATGTACTTGCCTTTCTCCCACAGGAAGACGTGGCTGAGTAGGTGGGCAGTCCAATTTCTCGGATTCGATCGGACAGACTTTAGCAACAAGGAAATCACTAAGCTGCAGTTAAATGGATTTAGCACCAGATACTAAATTGGGATGGACATTTTTACACTGGTTTGTTTTATCTGGGAACCTCTGTTATGGGATGACAGGTCCCAACAAGTAGCCAATAGGGATGGGGCCATGGGGTGATAATATATTACCGATGACACACTGACTCTGTGTATGTGTCTATGTGATAGTTATAGCCATGGGCTCTGTATGGACTATTGGTTCTAAATCTGGGTATCTCTTGAAATCCACGTAGGACTATGAGATGAAGATTAAAATTCATTGGTGTCAACATGGACGTTCTTCTTTTGGTGCAGACACCAGAGCTATGTAAGATATTAAAGGATAAGTAAAGCGAATAGATTACTACATATAGAAATATAGTATTAAATGTTTCCATCTGAGAGCGATATCAGGTCTTTAACAATGAAGATACTTGTGTCTGATATTGTCCACTGGGGGCCACCATTTTTCTTTACTACACTCACTTTTTTTCTTGATCTTGATGAATCTTTCTGGCCATACACCACCTTGATGTTTCACCAATCAATGCTCAATCTGCCTGTTAAAAGGTATGACAAAGGGTTTACACATTACCTGTAACTATATATATATATATTATATCTTCTTTACAGCACACCACTTATATCAGAGATTGGGTGCAGTGCCCCAGGGAATACGGCCGGACTTCTGCCGAATATGCACAAGTTCTAGAGCCAGTACTCTATTTCTTCATTGAGCAACATTTCGGGGGAACACAGCCCCCTTCATTAGACTGGCAAAAAGTTATCACCTGGTTACACTCCAAATACCATATCACAGGAAATGACATAACAGACCTGTCATCTGTATTCATAATCACATTACCCTCACTTGAATTGTACCCTGTATAGATCAACTTAATTTACATCATCACAAGTGGTGATGGACCCAAACCCGTTTCGATTGGACAAACTTGAACTATCCGAACTCAATCTGAAATAGTTTGGGTTTTCCAGACTTGCTGACTTATTTGTGATAGTTATCAAAAAATCTGATAATTCTCAAATTCTCAAATCGGTAACCCTCGAATGTAACATTTGAATTTGGTAACCCTCGAATGTAACATTTGAATTTGGTAACCCTCGAATGTAACATTTGAATTTGGTAACCCTCGAATGTAACATTTGAATTTGGTAACCCTCGAATGTAACATTTGAATTTGGTAACCTCGAATGTAACTTTGAATTTGGTACCCTCGAATGTTACATTAATTTGTACCCTCGAATGTTGCCGTCGATTTCAGCGACCCTCGAATGTAGCCTTCGATATTCATAACCCTCGAATGTAGTGGTCAATTTCGGTAATCCTCAAATGTAGCGGTCAATTTCGGTAATCCTCAAATGTAGCGGTCAATTTCGGTAATCCTCGAATGTAGTGGCTGATTTCAGTAACCCTCTAAAGTCGATCAATTTTCGGTAACTCTAGAATTATCATTCAGATATCGGTACCCCTCAAATGTAGTAGCTGTTGTTTTCAGTAACCCTCAAATGTATAGTTCTGTAATCCTCGAATTGATATGGACATGTATGCATGAGCTATCCCGAGTTCAATCCACCCTTGGACCATCTGCAGGAGTTTGTATGTTCTCCCCTGCTTGCGTGGGTTTCCTCCGGGCAGTCCGGTTTCCCCCCTCAATAGGACATACTGATATGTTGTATGCATCAAATAAATTGGCTTGGATTGTAAGCTCTTCAGGCAGGGCCTGATGTGATACATGTAATTTAAAGCGCTACAGAAGATGTTGGTGCTATATAAATCCACAATAATAATAATAATATGTGATAGTGACATGTTCCCCAGACCATTTTTCGAGGTGTCTGTAAGTTACTATTGAATTTTAACTGTAGTTTTATCCAAACTTTTCGAACTATTTCATCCTATTGATTTTAATGTCTCCTCCCACTGCTCAATGAGCTTTGTGTAAGTTTGAGCATGTGCAGAGGAGGCAGCAGGTGAAACAGCAGTCAATCATTAATTGTGATGTCAGCAGTGACAGTCTTGATTGACTGCACGGAGAGAGGGGCCAGCTTACTCTGCAGGTTAGTAATGCAGGTAATAAAGTACTGAATATATCAGTTGGGTTTGAGTGCAGGTAACTGACATGTGACCAGTTTTTTGTTTTTAAAGTTAGCATTACCCTTAATGGAGAGATTTATTTGTTTTGTTTTCACTGTGGATAATTATTCTTGCATTATTCTTACTAAATGTACTTGCCCTTTCTCCCCACAGGAAGACGTGGCTGAGTAAGGTGGGCAGTCCAATTTCTCAGATCGATCGGACAGACTTTAGCAACGAGAAGGAAATCACTAAGCTGCAGTTTAATGGATTTAGCACCAGATACTAAATTGGGATGGACATTTTACACTGGTTATGTTTATCTGGGAACCGTCTGTTATTGGATGACAGGTCCCAGACAAGTAGCCAATAGGGATGGGGCCATGGGGTGATAATATATATTACACACTGACACACATTTCCCTGTACATTTAAGGGGAAGTTCAGCGTAAATACATATATTTTTCAAGAGAATATTGCCTCTTCTCACTAAACCTTACTAGTCCGCATGAATTTTTAGTGTAATAAAGGCTAGGTCACACTAAACCTTCCTCGTCACGCTTACTATTGTTGGTTTGCAATTGTTAACCACGTGAGAAACCATGTCAGTGGCTTTTTAATAGGGCCTGGGGGCCACCTGCAAATGCCTGCGCTACATTTTTGGAACGTATGCAATCAACTTTTTTTGCTGTGCTCTTAGAACGCAAAAAATTGACACACGCTGCGGTGCACGAAAAGGCAGATTCCCCTTTGGTCCCAGGCGGCCATAGTTTTAAGAAAACACTTTTCATAGTGCTGACTTTCATGCTCTAACCCTAATATTGTCTGTTCCTGTCCGGCCCCTATTCAGCGCCCCTGGGTCTATCAGATGCTCAGTAGAGATCGAGCATGTTTGAAATTCCCATAACCAATCATGAAAATAACTATTCAGAACCATTTTAAGGAAAGAATGTTGTTGAGAAGGACCTGAAGTTGGCAGCTCACTATTGACCACACATGTGCACAGCGTGGGCTGCTAAGTGGCAGATGAGATTCACTGTTGATAATGTAAGGTTATGCATTTTGGACTTGAAAATCCTTGTGCTACTTATACTATAAATTGGCTCTGTGTTAAGTGATCCCTGTTGAAAGGGATCTGGAGTTTTGGTGGATACAAACGTAAGTACAAGCATGCCCGGCGGCAACCCAGAGCCCAGCATGTGTCTTGTCTTGTCTAAAGAGAGGTATGGATTCAAGGGAGGAAAATGTAATTCTCCCTCGTTACAAAGCATTGTGTAAGCCCTCATTTGGAATATGAGTGAATTTGGAATTCCTTATACAACATGACTCATGGAAATTGAACGGGTTCAGAGAAGGGGCAACTAAATTAATAAAGGGGATTGGGGGAACTTGAATATGAAGGACAGCTGGATAAGTTACTTATGTTTCACTCATAATTCTGTTTTTTTTTTTTTTGCCTTCCGCTGGATCAACATTTTGGCAGGAATTGTGGGTATTGCCGAGTGGTTGAACTGGATATATAACTATACTAATCGGACAGGCATCCTTTAATAATCTGGATAGAAGTAGATTTATATAGCTTTTACATTGCAGCATTTGGTTTTCAGATTGTTAAAGGAATGCCTGGATTTTAGCAATTCCCTTTAAATGATAAACATTTTATCCTATACCAGGGTTATAGCCAATAGGGACTGTTGATTCACACATGCAAAAAAACCTCAACAACCCTGAATCAGGTATGTTTAGTTACGATAACTTAGTCCAAACATTTAGCTAGCAAGTACTAACTTAACCTCTGTGTTTGTGTGTAGTGGTGTGTTTATGTCAATGGATCTCCTTCCCTAGAGCTGGTCCACATGGGCCGACTAAGGGCAGATATTCTCACCATCTCAATATTCCTACTGATCGATAGTTAACCGGTGAGACAGATGTGACCGCCCAACTAATTTTACAGTATATTGAAGACACCATAAGGATTATCTGTGAAAACCAGAGATCATAGACATAGATATTTTGGCTGATTGACCTAAATATTGTTTCAGGTGTATCAGGCCCGCGTGGCATAACTTCATGGGAGCAACCTCAAGGGGGGTCCATCTATTTTCCAATGACAGACATATCTTCTTCATAAAACCACTGTAGATGAAGCACTGATAGTGTGCCCCCATTACAGTTTTGGCTGGGCCCCCAGTGATTCCTAGTACGCCACTAATCGGCCAAACTGTGCCTTGGTGTCATGCCACATTTGGTTCTACCTTCAAAAATAACCAGTCCAACGTGAGCACATTACCACTCCACACAAATGGCAGTAATAAATGACACCTGTACAGAAGCATAATAATATTTCTGCCCATGACTCTCCTTGAAAACAGGGATATATTTCTAGTGCTTCCCTCTGCATACTGCTAATTATCTTCGCACTATCTAAAGTCTAAGCCGCAAGGTCCTTCTCCAGCAGATTTACTAGTATGGTGGCCTGACGCTACCTTTCGGTCTAAGACAACGCGGCTCGTAACATCGTATTTACTGCTGGGAAAAAATTAAACTGGTTAATATTCATCTTAGCATGTATGGGCCACTATTACATGCAAAGAGGTGCCAAACTGTTTAGATCCTCCGTCACGGGTGTCTCGGGTGTTTTGCCACCTTAGCAAACTTTTGAATGCGCCACCTTTTGTAGGCGTTAAATGTTTTTTTCCTTCTGCTCTGCCTGCCTCTTTCTAAAAAAAGAAAAAAAAAATTAAGTGAGGGCTCTGGCTGCTGCCTCTCTGATATTTAGCAGGGCTGCAGCCCTGAGCATTTGGCTCGTTTTGCCTCATTAGAGAGACACTCCTGATCTCCATGCAAAAAAAAAAGGGACACATTATGTAATATGCAAAAGGATTAGAACATCTAAATATACATTTGTATCTACCATTTTGTGCCCTATGGTCCATCTGTGAAATGGTTATTTTACATACCTTCAGACTAATTGCAGTAACAGTGCTTATGTTTCCTGGTGTCATTTCGTAGAACAAGTATTACAAATGTTATAACATTTAATTAAGATTATTTGGATTTCTTGGCATAAATACTCATAAGGTAATTTACCTCCAAATAAACAAGCTGGAATAGGTAATAAGATTTAATTATTAGTTTTTAAAGACACAGAAATTTTCACTTCATTGGATTAAGTCAGAAACGGAAGCTTACAAGACATTGGATAACATTACCTGTTCACTGTTGCTTGACCCTTGCACCCTAAGCTTAATTAAATCCCACAGAAACTATAAGGCTTAATTCAGATACAGTGACAATGCCACATTAAGTATCCCACCTATTCCTTGCCTAACTTTTCCTAACCTTGTCAACATGTTAAAGAAAAATACACTTTTTTGAGGTGACATTTTGAAGGGCCACTGTGTTCTTGTTTGCATCTTCCGCCTGTTCCAGCAGTATGATAATAAGTTGGCATGTTCAAGCCCACTGACAGGTGCAATAGCACTGGGAATCAAGGTGTGGTCCAGCATGAAGTGTCGAGGAAATGCACAGTTTCCAGCTCTGCTTTATAAAGTTGACCAGAATTTTTTATGTCTCCATCTCTGCCCACCTCCCACCTTTTCGCGCTGCCTAGATTCTCGCTCTCCAGCCCTTCCCTATTCTTGCTGACAGCTCGGAGGTATGGTTGTGCCCGAATTAGCCACTATTTACCCTACATTGCTAGGGATGCTCAGGTCGACTTGAGCAGGTTGAGGTGGTATTTATGTGGTTAGACTGACTTGTTATGTCAGTAAATGTTCTTCACCTCCCTCCTCTAAATTCTCCAAGCTCTTTTACAAGCTTGCACATGATCAGAGAAGCACAGATGAAAGCATTCAGTTATGGACATGATGTCACTGTGCACACTTCATCACAAAACAGTAGGGGCCTGGGCTCCCCCACAAGAGTGGAGGGCGGCCCCTTGACCCCCTTCCCAGCTGTGTATAAAGAGCTTATCGCATGTATGAAGTGAAGTTACGTGCACTCAGTATTTAAAAGTCCATTACCCAAAAAGAACTGGCGGACTTTAAAACGAATATGCAATCTTTACTGCATCCATATGACCAGCTGTTTACACATTGATGGCAGAAGAATCTGGAAGAAAGGTTCAGGGACCTCTTACCTTCCACCCCCCCACTGTCGTGGTCCCATAAGTTATGTGCCATTGGTCACATTTATGATGACAGCAGCGGTAACAAAAACATCAGTCAGCTTCCAGTAGTGTCAGTTTTCAACTTTAATAGTTTTGGGGGATGTTGGTGGTGGGGGGGGGGGAATTACCTAAATACCATTTGTCTTTGAGTGGCAGATTTGCCCCGTTTAAAGTGTGATTTAATGCCAGGGGTAAATTTTGTGTCACAGTAAAAATGCCCCCAATTCCATTTTCAAGAGCATAGTGCCCCTGTGCCCTTTTTAGTGACATCTCTTATAATTTGTTTAAGCCTGACCCCTGATCTATATATAGAAAACTCAATTTATGTATGATGTAAACTGTATGTCCAGATAAACTCCAAGGCTGGGGACCATTTCACTAGACTTTTTGGGGGAGGGAGAAAGGGGGGAGGAGAGGTTTTAAATTTTCCAATTAAGGTTACGGACCTGGGGAAAAGCATAAGGCTACTTTACAAACTTTTTTGTTTAAAAAATTAAAAATTCCTCCGACCCCTTTTCCCCCACGTTTTTAAAGTTAATTAACCTGTGTGCTGGCCATCTGGTGTGAATGGATTGAATCAAGTTAATTCCAAATTCACGAGATTGGTTTCAGGGCAGTAACATGCTTTACTTTTGATTTTGTTCTGTTGGTTCTGTGATAAGGAGGATAGAGCGGTCAATCACAATGACATCAGGCCATGTGATGTAACCATGTCATGTGACCACACCTCATTCACCCCTCCTCTCACTTGTGGTTTGCCGCAGAGTCAAGATTGAGAGGTAAATGACGCAATCAATTAATATGCCCTAATCTATCCCCCGGCTAGACCACGCAACACACTCCTGTGTGTGCTACCAAACTAACCGGCCTGGCATCAGCTTCTCCTTTCTCAACTCTCTGCCCCTCTCATTCCATTTGTCTTCTCGGCTTCTCTCTATGTCTCTCCTCTCTGTCAGTCCCTCCACTGGTTTCCCATCCACAAGATCCAGTGCAAACTGCTTACCCTATCCTTAAAGCACTACTATCCAAACGCCCCTTCCTTATATCTAGAGCTGATCCAACCGATACCGTCCCAGCGCATCTCCGCTCAGCAAAGCTATCTCCCTCCTCCTCTTCTCCCCCTGGTCCCTACTTCTTCCCATGCCCCCCGCTTCACTCGTGCTGCCCTCTACGCGGAACTTTCCTTCCTCCGTCTGTCTCACTCACCATCCCCTTTATCCTTCCCAACGTAACGTTAAACCCACCCTTCAGGCCCAATAACCCGGCCTAAAAATACCCATCTTACTACCCAATATGATCCCAACCTGCCTCTCACGCTCCACTGCATATCTATTTACACCTACCATTCCCGAACCTTAGTCTCACCCCGATATATCCTCTAGACTGAAGCTCTTGGGCAGGGTCTCTCCTCCTATTGTACCTGGTATTGCTATAAGAAACTCCACACTCTGTTTACTTTATATTATGTCATTACCTTGGTTGTAATGTGACTTTGTAAACATGTTACCCTGTTGTAATGTCATGACTAGGTATTGTTAAGCTCCATGGAAGATTTTGGTGCTACATAAATCAATAATAATAATAAATATCCCAGATAAGCCTCTGGGGTTGGGCATTTTCTACTCAGGTCTGCTAAGGAAAATGTAACGGTACCAGCACAAGGTAATAAAGTAAAGACAATAAGAACTGTGAATGGGATGGAGCTGCCACCTGCATCAGCTGCACTGTAAGGGGCTTCCTTTCACTTCACATCCTTGTGGTCCCTTTTACCCCACAACAAAGGCCACGACCATCTTTTCACTCGCGCTTTCTTCTTTTCCATGGGCCATTTTTGCAAACAAATGTGTTTTCTGGGCTACATTGTGGTTGTCCTATTTCCATTTTGATTGATTGCAGTAAAAAATAACTTAATGTGAGATGTTGTACCCATTGTTAAGGGAAGTTGATGTGATACGTGCTAAAGGGGGATTTTATGCTATGTGCCTGCAAAGGGAAGTTATGCACTAACAACGCAAGGGGAAATGTATGCTATACGCACCTAAAGGGGAAGTTGATGCGATATACCTAAAGGGCATTTAATGCATACACACTAAAGGGTAATTGATGCGAAGGCGCTAAAGTTAAAGTTTATGCGATACGCACTAAAGGTGAAATTTATGCGATACGCACTAATGGGAAGTTTGATGCGATACGCGCTAAAGGGGAGTTGATGCGATACACCTACAGGGGAAATGTATGCTATACGCACTCAAGGGGGAAGTTGAATGCGGATACCGCTAAAGTGGAAAATTTTATGCGATACACACTAAGGGGAAATTTATGCGATAGCGCTCAAGGGAAAGTTTATGCGATACGCCCTAAAGGGGGAAATTGAATGCGATAACGCAATAAAGGAAAGTGATGCGATACGCGCTAAAGGGAAGTTGTGCGATACCGCTAAAGGTGAGAGTTTATATTGCTTAGTCGCTACAGGGGAAGTTATTGTGATAAGTGCTATAAGGGAAATGGATGCGCTGCACACTAAAAGGGGGAAGTTTAATTGTATAGACCTAAAGGGGAATTGATGCGACACCCTCGCTAAAGGGGGAGTTAATTGATAAGCATAAGGGAAGTTATGCTTACACGCTGACGGGAATTGATGTGAAACCGCCTTAAAGAGGAAGTTGTGTGATTTTGTTAAAGGAAATTTGTCGTGATACTGTTAAAGGGGTAGTTGGTGCGATATGCGTTAAAGAGGAATTGTTTGAACCTGTTAAAGGGGTAGTTTGTGGCGATATGCGTTAAAGGGGATTTGGTGTGATATGTGTTAAAGGAAAGTTGGTGTGATACATGTTAAAGGCGTAGTTGTGCGAATGCGTTAAGAGGAAGTTTGGTGTGAATATGTGTTAAAGGAACGTTGTGTGATACATGTAAAGGGGCAGTTGATGCGATATGCGTTAAAGGGGAATTTGGTGTGATATGTGTTAAAGGAAAGTTGGTGTGATACATGTTAAAGGTGTAGTTGGTGTGATAAGCGTTAAAGGAAAGTTGGTGTGATACATGTTAAAGGGGTAGTTGGTGCGATATGCGTTAAAGGGGAAGTTTGTGTGATATGTTTTTATGAATTTGGTGTGATACCGTTAAAGGGGTAATGTTGTGCGATATGCGTTAAAGGGGAATTTGGTGTGATTGTGTTAAAGGAAAGTTGGTGTGATGCATGTTAAAGGCGTAGTTGGTGCGATATGCGTTAAAGAGAAAGTTGGTGTGATATGTGTTAAAGGAAAGTTGGTGTGATACATGTTAAAGGGGCAGTTGGGAATGCGATAGCCGTTAAGGGAATTTGGTGTGTATGTTTAAAGGAAATTTGTGGTGTGATACATGTTAAAGGGTATTTGGTGTTATAGGCGTTTTAAAGGAAAGTTGGTGTGATAACATGTTAAACAGGGGTAGTTGGTGCGATAAAGCGTTAAAGGGGAATTTTGGGTGTGATATGTGTTAAATGAAATTTGGTGTGATACACTTTTAAAGCGTAGTTGGTTGCGATATGCGTTAAAAGAGTTGTTGTGGGATATGTGTTAAAGGAAAGTTGGTGTGATACATGTTAGAAGGGGTATTGGTGTGCTCTTCTTTAAAGAGGAAGTTGGTGTGTACCGTTTAAATTGATTGGGTTCGAATATGGCGTTACAGGGGAATTTTGGTGTGATATGTGTTAAGGAATTGGTGTGATACATGGTTAAAGGTAGTTTGGTGCTATATCGTTAAAGAGGAAGTTGTTGTGATATGTGTTAAATGAACTTTGGTGTATACATTTAAAGGGGCAGTTGAATGCGATATGCGTTGAAAGGGAATTGGTGTGATATGTGTTTAATGGAAGTTGGTGTGATAACATGTTCAAGAGGGGTAGTTGGTGTGATATGCCGTTAAGGAGTTGTGTGATACATGTTTAGGGTGATTGGTGCGATATGCGTTAAAAGGTGAAGGTTTGTGTGATATGTTTGATAGGAAGAGTTTGTGTGATACATGGTTAAAGGGGGTATTTGGTGCGATAGCGTTAAAGGGAATTTGGTTTATATGTGTTAACGTAAATTTGGTGTGATACATGTTAAAGGCGTATTGGTGTTCATATGCGTTTAAATGAATTTGTGTGGATATGTGTTAAAGGAAGTTTGGTGTGATACTGTTAAAGGTCAGTTTTTGAATGCGATATGCTTTAAAGGGAATTTGGTTGATATGTGTTTAAAGAAAGTTGGTGTGATAACTTTAAAGAGGTAGTTGGTGTGATTGTGTTAAAGGAAGCTTGTGTGATACATGTTAACAGGTGTAGTTGGTGCGATATGCTTTAAAGGGGAAGTTGTGTATAATGTTTTTGGAAAGTTGGTGTGATACCCTGTTAAAGGGGTAGTTGGTGCGAATATGCTTTAAAGGGAAGTTGGTGGGATACGTGTTAAAGGAAAGTTGGTGTGATACATGTTAAAAAAAGGGTAGTTGTGCTATATGTCGTTAAGGGGAGTTGGTGTGATACGTGTTACAGAAAGTTGGTGGTTTGATCCCTGTTAAAGGGTATTGGTGCGATATGCGTTAAGGAAGGTGGTGGTGATACGTGTTAAAGGAAAGTTGGGTGATACTGTAAAGGGGTAGTTGGTGCGATATGCGTTAAGGGGAAGTTGGTGTGATACGTGTTAAAGGAAAGTTGTGTGATACATGTTAGGGGTATTTGAAGGCCATATATGCGTTCAAAGGGAATTGGTGTGATAAATTTGTTAAAGAAAGTTGGTGTATACATGTTAAAGGGTTAGTTTGTGGATATCGTTAAGGGGAAGTTGGTGTGATATTGTTAAAGGAAAGTTGGTGTGATACAGTTAAATGGGTAGTTGGGTGCGATATCGTTAAGGAAATTTGGTGTTATATGTGTTAAAAGGAACTTTTTGGTGTGATACATTTAAAGGCGTAGTTGTGGATATGCGTTAAAGAGGAGTTGGTGTGATATGTGTCTAAAGGAAAGTGGTGTGATACCTTTAAAGTGGCAGTTGATGCGATATGCCGTGAAAGGGGAATTTGGTGGATATGTGTAAAGGAAAGTTGGTGTGATACATGTTTAAAGAGGTAGTTTGTGTGATAGCGTTAAAGGAAAGTTGGTGTGATACATGTTAAAGGGGTAGTTGCTGCGATATGCGTTAAAGGGGAAGTTGGTGTGATATGTTTTATAGGAAAGTTGGTGTGATACATTTTAAAGGGGCAGTTGATGCGATATGCGTTAAAGGGGAATTTGGTGTGATATGTGTTAAAGGAAAGTTGGTGTGATACATGTTAAAGGGGTAGTTGGTGTGATATGCGTTAAAGGAAAGTTGGTGTGATACATGTTAAAGGGTAGTTGTGCTATAGCGTTAAAGGGGAATTTGGTGTGATATGTGTTAAAGGAAAGTTGGTGTGATACATGTTAAAGGGGTAGTTGGTGTGATTGTGTTAAAGGAAAGTTGTGGTGATACATGTTAAAGGGGTATTGGTGCGATATGCTTAAAGGAAAGTTGGTGTGATATGTTTATAGGAAAGTTGGTGTGATACATGTTAAATGGGTAGTTTGGTGGCGATATGCGTTAAAGGTAAGTGTGTGATACGTGTTAAAGGAAAGTTGGTGTGATACATGTTAAAGAAAGGGGTAGTGGTGCGATCTGCGTTAAAGGGAAGTTGTGTGATACTTGTTCAAAGGAAGTTTGGTGTGATACATGTTTAAAGTGTAGTGTGGTGCGATATGCGTTAAAGGGGAAGTTTGGGTGTTATATGTGTTTAAGGAAAGTTGGTGTGATCATGTAAGGGGTAGTTGCTGTTATAGTCGTCAAAGGGGAAGTTGGTGTGATACTGAATCTCCTTGTTTTGCCCCCCCGAAGTTTACAGATTGTGCCGGCTCAGCTACCACAGTGAGTTTGAATGGGTCAGGTTTGGGTTATAAAGCGTGGTTCCCCGGTCTGTTGAATTTTGGATGCAGTGTCGGGTTGGATCTTGTTAGTAAACTCGCACGTCAGGTAACCTGCTATCTCTCTATAGAATTGTACTTTTACCAGAAACTTTGGTAACTGCGACTTGGACCACCAGGGGGCAGTAACATGTAAGCTAAGGAGCAAAAAGCATACACCCTGCATATCCCATAAGGCCGCAGACAATGACTAATAATAAACCTACGCCGACACCTCTTACCATGCCTGGACCTTGATACTACCGTCTGTGTAATAAAGTTTTCCCAGTTCAGTGCATTTAATAAAAATAAACACCGAGATTCCTTTTCTTAGTACACACATTCCCCCCTAGAATGCATGGGTTATACATTTGTAATGGAAACTAGAAAATCTCCCTGGCACTGCAAGCCGGTAAACTGTCAGTTCTGCCATTCCCATCTGTGTCCAGGCTGGCAGCTTCTTCCTTGCTCGGTGGTTGGGTTTCCCCCTGTAAGAAGAGCCGGCAGGGCTGTATAGACTTTCATGCTGGACAGGCCTCGACTGTTACTGGTATTCACCTGTCTGGCCATTCAAACTCCGACCAATCCACCAGCAAAACTGAATCGGTTGATTACGAATGTGTTTCGGGTTTCGGGCCTTGGCAGGTAAGTGTGGTAGAAATGTCTTTCACCTTTACACGGTTTTCCCCTGCGTGTTTATCAGATATGGGGCCCCCCACAGGGACCTGGCTACAGATAGACAGAAAGCTTCGCTCTGTGTGACCTGACATCCCCGGGCATTAACCATTTCATCCTCTGCCCCAAGTAAAATGGGGGGTGCTGATAAATGTTTTAAGAGTTTTGTTCACCCTTAAAACATGTGACCTTGTCAGTTTATCGCTGCCTGCACTCAACTTGCTATTTTAACCAGTTGTTACATGTAATGTAATAAAACCATATAACAGATGTGTTTTAATGATAATTTCTATATTCCTATCTGGCAAAGGTATCTGCCTCCTTCCTCGGCCATGAGCTTTTTGTAAGTTTGACATGTTCAGATGAGCAGCAGTTAAACAGCATTCAATCATTGGTTGTGATGTCAGTTTCACACCTTGATGACTTCATGAGGAGGAGCCAGCTTACCCTGCCAGAATGGGACAATAATTATCCTAAATAATCTGGGCAGTAATGGCAGGTAATAATGTGGTGTATATAATGTTTACATGGTACATGGACCAAGTAGCATCGCCCCCCACATGCAGCCAATCAGCAACTAACATTGTTAACAAGTTTTGTGGGCAGTTTATGACATAAGCTCATTTTCTTATTGTTTATTGCTAGAGGTTTGGTTTATTACCCCATCACTAAAACCTTTAATACAACAGGTTCCTAGATTATAAACCTAAAAGGAGAATAAAATGTAATGAATCTATCAAATACGTTTGTAGCCGGCGCCTGTCACATGTATTGTATTTAAAGAGACAATCTGAAGGATTTTACAAATGCTTATGGTACATTGGTGGATGTAGGTAGGACAAGTATTCCGACATCCCCATTGTTTGCTGTCAAGAAGCGTTTATAGCTTGAGAAGTGAACTGCCAATTCGTCTCTCTTACCTGTCTGCACTTTCTCATGCGGGTCTGCATTCTCTTACCTCTTCTTCTTCTCACTGACAGTCCCCTCTCATCCGCAAGTGCCCCCAAAAAAAATCCAACGATCGTCTGGCAAAGAATCTTAACGGTGTGTGCCAGCCTTTTTTGTACATCTAAAGGGATTCAATAGGAATCTCACACTGTATCGAAACAAATGAAAAGAGAAAAGAACGGAAGGGATGACAGGTTGGCAGCCAATGAAGGCAGAAAAACGGCCCCGTTATTAATGTTTACAGAGCCCCCCCGTCTGGACTCGTTCTGTCTATATATAATCCTCAGAACATTTCAGATTTTTTAGCGACAAAATGATTTGTAAGGGCTGAATACATTACAGTAAAGGATGAAGAAGCCTCAACATACCTTATGAAATGGTAGAGAAGTTCTTGTCCTGACTATATTTTTTTGATTTAGAGAGTCCCATCGCCAACATGCTCCACACACAACCAGATCAACACTATTGTAATTGGTAGAGATCAAGGTCCTGTGAAATCAAGATGACCCAGACTGTAATGACGCGGTGGATCTTTTCCCAAACACAAAGTTAAAAAAAAACCACAACTAGAAACATGGCTCAATCATTAAAGGAATGTCACTGGAAAACAAAAGCAAACTATCCTTTAATGCAATGATTGAAGACCGGGCGGTTCAAAGGTACCTAGGGGCCTGTGGTATCATAGGTGACGATAGCTCTTTGATAGATGATGGACAAACTTTCCACTCTGAACTTCAGTAAAAGTTCTGCATTTGGGACGTTCTAAATGGACCCATTACAAGTAATGTGGAGTGATAGTTCGAAAGTCCTGGATATTACAGCTAAACTACAATGGTACCGTACTGTAAAATGGGCTTGTGGCCCCTGCAATGGTCTGGGGAAACTGTCCACTGTTATTCTTAAAACACTTCCTTACTTCATGAGATCGGGTTATTTGTCGGGTTTGCGCAAGCTACTTTGAAGGGTTACGGCCATTCGATGATTACGACCGATACTTTCAAAAGGTTACCAAAAATAGACATAATTTTGAGATTATATGAATCGAACAATGCTTTCCTAGGGTTAGCACGAAAACGAACGATAACATTCTAGGGTTACCGAAAACAAACGATACATTCGAGGGTTATCGAAAACGAACGATAAATTCTCCGGGTCGCGAACGATACATTCGGGTTAGCGAACATAATTCTAGTGGTACGAACGATACATTTCATATTTAGGGGCGAACGATACTTCGAGGTTACAAAACATACTTTGGGTTTAGCGAACGATACATTCAAGGGTTAGCGAACGATACATTGAGTTTAGCAAAAACGATTCATCTAGGTTACGCGAACGATACATTCGGGTTAGCGAACATACATTTGAGAGTTTAGCGAACGATCATTCGGGCTAGCAACGATACAAGTCGAGGGTTATGCGACGATACATTCGAGGTTAGCGAACGATACAGTCGAGGGTTAGCGAACGATACATTTCGAGAGTTAGCGACAGATACATTCAGGGTTCTCGATACGATACATTCTAGGGTTAGCGAACGATACTTCGAGGTTAGTGCGAACGTCCATTCGAGGGATACAGCGAACGATACATTCGAGGGGTTGCGAACATCTTCGAGGGTTAGCGCACTCTACATTCGAGGGTTAGCGAACGATACATTCGAGGGTTAGGCGATCGATACCTTCGGTTAGCGACGATACATTCGAGGGTTAGCGAACGATACATTTCGAGGGTTAGCGAACGATACATTAGGGTTAGCGAACGCTACATCAGGGTTAGCGAACGATACCATTCGAGGGTTAGCAATCGATACATTCGCGGTTTAGCGAACGATACATTCGGGGTTTACGAAACGATACATTCGGGGTTAGCGACGAATACATTCGCGGAATTAGCGAACGATACATTTCGAGAGTTAGCGAACGATACATTCGAGGGTTTAGCGAACGATAATTCGAGGGTTAGCGAACGATACATTCCGAGGGTTAGCGAACGATACTTCGGGGTTAGCGAACGATGCATTCGAGGAGTTAGCGAACGATACATTCGAGGGTTTAGCGATCGATACATTCGAGAGTTAGCGAAAGATACATTCGAGGGTTAGCGAACGATACATTCGAGGGTTAGCGACGATACTTCGATGGTTAGCTAACATACATTCAGGGTTAGCGCAAGATACTTCGAGGTTGCGAGACGATACTTCGAGGTTAGCGAGGTCTCTACAATCGAGGGTTAGCGGAACGCGTACATTCGGTGTGAGCGAACGATATAAACATTCGAGGGTAGCGAGCTGATACATTCAAGGGTTAGCGATCGCTACCCTTCGATGGTTATCGATCGATACTCGAGGGTTATCGAATGAATACATTCGAGGGTTAGCGAACGATACATTCGAGGGTTACGAACATACATTCGAAGGTTTACGAACGATACTTGAGGGTTAGCGAAACGATACATTCGAGGTTAAGCGAACGATACATTCGAGGGTTAGCGAACGATACAGTTCTAGGGGTTAGCGAACGATACATTCGGGTTACGACACGATCATTTCAGGTTAGCGGCGATACATTTCGAGGGTAGCGATCTGATACATTCGAGGTTAGCTAAACGATACTTTCGAGGTTAGCGAACGATACATTCGAGGGTTAGCAACATATACATTCGAGGGGTTTAGCGAACGATCCATTCGGGGTTTTAGCGAACGATTACATCGAGGGTTTAGCGAACGATACATCGAGGGTTAGCGACTATCATTCGAGGGTTAGCGATATACATTCGAGGGTAACGAACGTAACATTCGATGGTTACGAACGATACATTCGAGGATTAGCGAACGATACATTTCAGAGAGTTATCCACGATACATTCAGGGTTAGCGAACGAGTACATTCGGGGTTGCGCACGATACATTCGATGGTTAGCGAATTATACATTCGAGGGTTAGCGAACGATGCATTCGAGTGTTAGCGAACTATACATTCGAGGTTAGCGATCGATACATTCGAGAGTAGCAAAGATACATTCTAGGTTGCGAACTATACATTTCTAGGGTTAGCGAACGATACATTCGAGGTTATCGAACGATCCCTTCTAGGGTTGCGAAAGATACATTCGAGGGTTACGAACGATACAATTCGAGGGTTACGAACGATACATTCGAGGTTACGACTATAAATTGAGGTTATCTAAATCGAACAGCATTCTAGGGTTAGCGAAAATGAACATACATTCGAGGGTTACGAAACAACGATACATTCAAGGGTTACCAAAACGAACGATACTTCGAGGTTAGCGAACGATACATTCGAGGGTTAGAGAACGATACATCGAGGGTTAGCGAACGATACATTCGAGGGTTAGCGACGATAAATTCGGGGTTAGCGAACGATACATTCCAGGGTTAGCAGATAATTATTGAACAATAAAACCCGAACTAGGTCAAATAGTTTGAGTTTTCCAAACTCATAAGTTCGGCTCAACTTGGGTTCCAGTTTGGTTTTGTGTCATCAACTGCTCCTTGACTTCTGGGCCCCCCTGCCTTCTCCCTCTGCTCCTGGTAGTTACGCCCCTGCTGATGTGACAACCCTACATAGACTTCAGTGGGTAGGTAGTGAGAAGATATAAGTATCCACACAAATACAAAAGAAATACCTCCTGCGTTAGCTGGAATTTAGGATTGGATGGTTTACTTTTAAGAATTTATATAATACATTTGGACTATACGTCAATGTTATGGTTTAAATTACAAGTAATATGAGATTATATCACGTCCACCTCCACCCTGGAGAAATCCGATATAGCCCATAGTTATAAATGGATTAACAGTACAGTCATATGGGCGCCAAGTTGGCAGATCATTTACAACTGTGTAAAAAGTAGGTCACATGGTTGGTTCACTGACCACGTCCTGTAATGTGTATCCCCCCCCCAGCCCTAAGAACCAAGGACGATTGATGCCACCATATTAGGGTAAAGTTAAAGGGTAACTGTGGTCCAAAAATGACTTTTAGGTAAATTGACAGATTCAGCTTTTTTTTTTAACACACTTCCCCCTGAAGTGCAGGGGTTAATATTTTGTAATGGAAAACTAGGAAATCTCCTGGCACTGCAGCAGTTAAACTGTCAGATTCTGCCGCCCATCTGTGCCAAGCTGCAGCTTCTTCTCCTTGCTCGTGGTTGGGTTTCCCCCTGTAAGAAGAGCCAGCAGGGCTGTAGAGACTTTCAATGCTGACAGGCTCGGACTGTTACTGGATTTCACCTGTTGGCCATGTCAACCACCGACCAAATCCACCAGCAAATGAAATTGGTTGATTACGAGGTGTTCGGTTGTGTGCAGGGAAGTGTGTAGAAATGTCACACACACATTTTTGTACGATTCCGGTGTGCCCATACGGTCCATACTTTGTTTCTTTTTTTGGTGTAAATCCTTAAAATACATGGTAGGAAAGTTCCCCATCATATTTCTAGAGTTTGGGTTATTGTGTTATAGTAGAAACCTAATTTACTTGGAGATGTTCCATTCTTTATAGGTTTCACGTGTCCTTTCATATATTTATATATACATGCGCAGCTATTCACATATTATACTGTCACAAACCTGGAGAATGAAAGTTCATTAAAACATCACCCATTTCAATCTCTATCAGGTGCCCCAGTAAATATTAGTTTGTACAGCAGATATTATTATCTGTATTAAGGGGACGTTCAGTGGAAATATCAATATTTGTTAAATTGTTAGTTTGTGTAATACCTCCTTAGTTATTCTACATATTCTCTTCCATTTTGAAAATCAGTTGATTCACACCTTTGCTGTTCCCTGCTGTTGAACATTAGTGAGCTGAACTTCAGGTTCTAACGGTCCTCTCTTCTTCCCCCGGATGCACCACATCCTTGAATGTTCCTAACAGTAGTTCTACTATTGGCTGTTGGATGGGTCAAGATGCATACAGATCTCTACCCGAGCAACTCAATCAAACCCAGGCCTGGGTCAAGGGCAAACCATAACGGCTCTATTAGGTCCGCAAACAGGAAGTCATATATTCGGTTTGCATTTATTTATACACAGAACACAATGCTGAATGGGCAGAAAGGTCATTGGGATTAAAAAATACTGCTTTTTTTCTTAAAAGTATATGTATTTGCACTGAACTTCCCTTAACAAAGTTTCTTTTGAGTCTTCTAATCTTCTCATCAGTATTCTATTTGTATATTATTTTTGTAGATTACAGTTGTATATTTTATATATTTTGTATTGGAGCAATGTCCCTTTCTGTGCAGCGCACTCAAGTTAGGTCTTTAAAAAAGCTCTCAAATAAAATCTCTATATTACCTGTATTCACCTATATTAACCTAATTATGCCAAATAATATATTGTTTGCTCTTAAAACTCTTATTTAAAATACTATAAATTATAAAATGTTTGAATTAACATATGAATTAAAATTTTTGTATTAAAAACATCCAAAGCATAAATGGAGTATACAGACCAACCCTACAAACGGGAGTAAGCTAGATATTAACAAATGGACTCGGTAATAGAAACAAGTCCTAAGAATAATGTATAAGGTCCATAAATAATCTCTAATTGTTATCCTGGAGGTTTCTCATTAATCAAGACCACCCACAATGCACTCTGTATTTTGGATACTTAAACCTTTACCTCCATGATATTTAAACTTTTAGACCGTATTGGGTATTTAAACTTTACTACTGTATTCCATTATATAATTGCTTATCCAGTTAGTCTTTATTATAATCTCTTTAACTTACATGTACTGTAACATATATACTCCTTTTGTATTTCTTTTAAATTGGTTTTGGGTTGACATAAGGGGGTCTTTTGGTTTGTATTTTGTCCTGCTTAGGCCCTTGCCCCTTTAAGAAGTGGCGCTATTTTAGCTGGTGATCCATGCACACGCATCTATATAAGATGGACTGATTTCATTTTTCTGGTGTCTCTGATAAAGTGCCACTCTCGTTCTATGATTGTAGTCATTGGTCTGGATAACGGTTCCCTTAAGACTTACAGTAGATACTTTGGATTTGCCTGGACTGATCCACTTCTTTTTTACTTTATTTTGCAGGTGTTTGCTTTAGAATGTAAGTAAATGCCATATTCTTTATTTGTGACGTCTGAGTTCTTGTGCAAATGTCAACCAAAACAATCGACTCGAGCATATGACATCACAATGATCTCTGACATCATCCCAAAGAGGTAGACCAAAAAAAGGAACACAAACTAATGGTGAAACCAAATAAAATGCAACCAGAATCTGAACACAATGCTAAAGGAATACCAGCCAATTATATTTTAGAGTCCAAAAAACACAAAAGGAATCGTTATTGGTTGTTCCTTTTTGCATAAATTATCATTTTAAAGGGAAGTCAGCCTTAATTAACGTTCAATACATTTTCTAGGCTTTCTTTCAATACAAATGTTTATTTTAGGTTTTTATAATACAAATGATACATCTGCAGTGACTTTCTATTCTTAAGAATCTGTCCCAGTATTTTTTCATCTATTTTGTTTCTTAAATATGTTAAATAATTTGCCATTACCACATCTGCTGGAAGATAGTTTCACCGTTCTCACTGTAAGAAACCTTTCTAACCTGAAGAAGAAACTTCTTTTCTTCTATCATAAAGGATGTCCACATGTCCTCTTATATGACCGATTAGTGAACAATGCACCAGAGAGTTTATTATATTTTTTATTACTTTGTTACATTCCACAACCTTACTGACATCCCACAACCTTACTAAACATCTCACTACCCTTACTAAACATCCCACAACTTTACTAGACATCCTACAACCTTACTGAACATCCCACAACCTTACTAGACATCCCACAATCTTAATAACACCCCACAATCTTACTGACAACCCACAACCTTACTAGAGATCCTACAACCTACTGACACATCCCACACCCTACTAATCATCCCACACTTACTAGACATCCCACAATTTTACTAAACATCCCACAACCTTACTGAACAACCCACAACCTTACTGAACATCCCACACCCTACTAATTATCCCACACCCTTACTAGACATCCTATAACCTTACTGAACATCCCAAAACCTTACTAACATCATCCCACAACCTTACTAGACATCCACAATTTTACTAAACATCCCACACCTTACTGAACAACCCACAACCTTACTGAACATTTTACCTTACTGTTCCACACCCTTACTGAACATCCCACAACCTTACTGCCCTCACAGTGAAGAACCATTTACATTGCTCAAGATGAAATGGTTATTTACATTGTCTAAACGGGTGGCTTGTAGTCTTGGTTCACCCTTATGAAGAAAAGATCCCATGTATGGCTATAGTTCCCTCTACCATTGATTTATTTGGTTACATGTTATAGTAGTTACCGTTCAATAAAATGATACATAGGAAACAGCAAGATGGCCATCTGTATATTAACCATGTTACAACAAGTGATAAAGTTAAAAACCTAATTTTATAAATGGGTATAGGAACAAGTCAATAAGGATGACACATGGTTTGTAATGAGTTCTATTAATTCCTCTTCCTTCTTTCCTAATCCAACGATGATTATTCCGATCCAATGTTGTTTATACTTTATTGATAGCACACAGAAGATGAAGCTCGAAGCTTGGAGTGGTTGTTGGGTAAAGAATACAAGACAAGGGACAGTAGTGGGACAAGTTCAAGGACCTGAGGAGAGAAAATTCTTCATTATGTAAGTTTGCATGCATAGTTAAACATGTCTCCTATGTCTATATGTTGGTCATGTTATCAGGCTCAAGTTCTATGAAGAAATCTATTACATCAAACTACACACATGGACTGCTGTGCATTTTCGAAAATGGTTCAGTCTGCGGAATTGAGGGCCATATTTATAAGGCCTTTACTGAGCATTGCCGCAATCGTAAATTTACGAACCCCATTATATATATATATATATTATCTAGCCAAAGTGTGAGTGTTGGTGCACAGTGGAAATGATGTGTGTATGTTTTTGCTAGATAATTATTTTTATTGAAAGCTCGGGGTCATGCTCTCAGTGAACCACACACAATGCACAAACATGCAGGTTATCGTGATCTGTCTGCCTCTCCCTTATGCATATAGCTGTTAAGCTGTGGGGCCGAGAGAGAGGCTACTTACATGCATTGAGCCGGTAGTTTTAACATCCATTCTGAACATACTCTCCCTTTCCACTCCCAGCAATATCCAGGGGGAGGCTCAAATGGGCTAATCTGAAAGTCCCCCAGGCATTCCCACCACTAACATGATCAATCACACACATATTCTCCCATTTCTATTGACCTGCCAGCTTTTCACAACTTTAAAACTACACTCCCCCAGCATCCCTGGCTGCACAGAATGCTGGAAAATTTTTCATACATCCTGGAATAAAGCCCATTTACTGACTGACAGACATTAAAAGCCCATGCTTTTAGCAATTCCTACCCGGGTTTGAATATGCACATATTTAAAAACTACAACTCCCAGCATTCTCGTTAGCAGTAGATTTCTTCTTTATGTCCACTCCTGTCGGGAAACAGAAACTGGATTCTATGCTTAAATAATGTAATAAACCATTAACAAACTCACTTCATTGTCTCAGAGAAATGGGCATGGATATGTTTTCCTTCATCCCCCTATCATAAAGCAGGGATAAGCAACCAGTAGATCTCCAGATTTTAAAAACTACAACTCCCAGCATTCCTCTACAAGCACTCTGTAATTAGGGAATTCTGGGAGTTGTAGTTTTAAACATTTCGAGATCTATGGTTGCCTATCCCTATTTATAGGTATCCCTTCCTGTCCAGCAAACATCAGCTCTCCTTTTTGTCTATTGAGAGGGAGGGGTGGGGAGGGTTGAGAGTGAGAAGAATGTTTTTACTAAGACTGTCAACATGTTTTACAAGGAAGTAACGTATAAGTCTTGCAACTTCCTACTAACACTTCCTACTTCCTTACTACCACTCAGAAAATGTTTTGATTTGCTAACACTGCTTGTCAATCTAATATTGAGCACACCATTGGATACAACACTAAAAGGGAAGTGAGAAATAGTGTTCCTATGTAAGCTTCAATTGCCTCCATGTTAAACTTCATGGGGTTTGGCTTAACAGTCCATTTTGAAGATACCATTACAAAACAGGAGTGGGGACTGTGCAAGTGCTTTTTTTATTTATAGATTTTGCCTTATTTACATTTCTATATACTTTAATGTCATTACTAATATTTGTTATATTGATATAACTATTTATTTAGTGCTTACACAATACATAAACACTGTCCCTCTGTATATTACTTTTACCCACCCCACCAACATAGTACCTCCCGCCGAAGAACCCAATGTATTCCTCATGAAATTATACATTTATTTATATAATAAGGGATATATATAATATGCAATGTTTTGGGGGGTCCAACCCCTTCCTCAGGTGTTCCTCGGGGGGTTGGCCCCCCAAAAAGTTGTGTACCTGGCTTGTTTGTTGAACACTTAATAAATGGAACTTTGTTATTAACCTTATCTGATGTGCCTCCCTGCAACTTTATATTGGATTAGAACTTACCTGATGTGGCACAGGCCTCAGGGGGTGAACCTCTCACTACCTGGTGGGATTCCATAAAGCTATTGGAAATTGTATGTATATATATATATATATTATATATATATATATATATATAATATATATTATATCTTCTTTCACGCACACCACTATATCGAGATTGGGTGCATGTGCCCCAGGGAATACGGCCGGACTTCTGCCAATATGCACAGTTCTAGAGCCAGACTCTATTTCTTCATGAGCAACATTTCGGGGGAACACAGCCCCCTTCATTAGACTGGCAAAAGTTATCCCTGGTTACACTCCAAAACCATATCAAGGAAATGACATAACAGACCTGTCATCTGTATTCATAATCACATTACCCTCACTTGAATTGTACCCGTATAGATCAACTTAATTTACATCATCATCCAAGTGTTGATGGACCAAACCCCGTTTCGATTGGACAAACTTGAACTATCCGAACTCAATCTGAAATAGTTTTGGGTTTTCCAACTTGCTGACTTATTTGTGATAGTTATCAAAAAATCTGATAATTCTCAAATTCTCAAATCGTAACCCTCGAATGTAACATTGTTTGGTAACCCTCAGTTTGAATTTGTACACGAATTACGATGCCTCGATGTACATTTGGTACCCTCGAATGTACTTGATTTGGTAACCTCGAATGTACGAATTTCCTCGAAGTCAATTTGCCCTCGAATGTTCGTCGAGTCGCGACCTCAATGTAGCTCGATATTCATACCCTCGAATGTATGGTCAATTTCGGTAATCCTCAATGTAGCGGTCAATTTCGGTAATCCTCAAATGTAGCGGTCAATTTCGGTTAATCCTCGAAGTAGTGGCTGATTTCAGTAACCCTCTAAAGTGCGATCAATTTTGGTAACTCTAGAATTATCATTCAAATCGGTACCCCTCAAATGTAGTAGCTGTTGTTTTCAGTAACCCTCAAATGTATAGTTCTGTAATCCTCGAATTGATATGGACATGTATGCATGAGCTATCCTGAGTTCGAATCCACCCTTGGACACATCTGCAAGGAGTTTGTATGTTCTCCCCATGCTTGCGTGGGTTTCCTCCGGGCACTCCGGTTTCCCCCTCAATAAGGACATACTGATATGTTGTATGCATCAAATAAATTGCTTGGATTGTAAGCTCTTCAGGCAGGGCCTGATGTGATACATGTAATTAAAGCGCTACAGAAGATGTTGGTGCTATAATAAATCCACAATAATAATAATAATATGTGATAGTGACATGTTCCCCAGACCATTTTCGAGGTGTCTGTAAGTTACTATTGAATTTTAACTGTAGTTTTATCCAAACTTTTCAACTATTTCATCCTATTGATTTTAATGTCTCCTCCCACTGCTCAATGAGCTTTGTGTAAGTTTGAGCATGTGCAGAGGAGGCAGCAGGTGAAACAGCAGTCAATCATTAATTGTGATGTCAGCAGTGACAGTCTTGATTGACTGCACGGAGAGGGGCCAGCTTACTCTGCAGGTTAGTATGCAGGTAATAAATTACTGAATATATCAGTTGGGTTGAGTGCAGGTAACTGACAGTGACCAGTTTTTTTTTTGTTTTAAAGTTAGCATAACCCTTAATGGAGAGATTTTATTTGTTTTGTTTTCACTGTGGATAATTATTCTTGCATTATTCTTACTAAATGTACTTGCCTTTCTCCCCACAGGAAGACGTGGCTGAGTAGTGGGCAGTCCAATTTCTCGGATGATCGGACAGACTTTAGCAACTAAGGAAATCACTAAGCTGCAGTTAAATGGATTTAGCACCAGATACTAAATTGGGATGGACATTTTTACACTGGTTTGTTTTATCTGGGAACCTCTGTTATGGATGACAGGTCCCAACAAGTAGCCAATAGGGATGGTACATTCGAGGGTTTCGAACGATACCATTCGAGGTTAGCGAACGATACCTTCGAGGGTTAGCGCCAATACATTCAGTGTTAGCGATCGATACATTTCGAGGGTTAGCCGACGATACCTTCGGGTTATCGAGACATACCTTCGAGGGTTAGCAGAAGATACATTCGAGGGTTAGAGAACGATACATCGAGGTTAGCGAACGATACATAGTCGGAGGGGTTAGCGAACGATACACTTCGGAATATCGCAATAATTATTGACAATACAAACCCGAACTAGGTCAAATAGTTTGAGTTTGTCCAAACTCATATAGTTCGGCTCAACTTGGGTTCCGTTTGGTTTTGGTTTCAACTGCTCCTTGAACTTCTGGGCCCCCCTGCCGTTGCTCCCTCTGCTCCTGGTAGTTACGCCCCTGCTGATGTGACAACCCTACATAGACTTCAGGTGGGTAGGTAGTGAGAAGATATAAGTATCCACAAATTACAAGACAAGAAATAGCCTCCTCAGTTAGCTGGAATTAGAGTTGGACTGGTTTTTTTTAGGATTTAGTAATAATACCTTTGGACTATACGTCAATGTTATGTTTAAATTACAAGTATAATGAGATTCTATATCACCTCCACCTCCACCGGAGAAATCCGATATAGCCCATAGTTATAAATGGATTAACGTCAGTCATATGGCTTCCAATTGGCAGATCATTTACAACGTGGTAAAAGTAGGTCACATGGTTGGTTCACTGACCCACGTCCTATAATGTGTATCCCCCCCCAGCCACTAGAACCAAGGACGATTGATGCCAGCCATATTAGGGTAAAGTTAAAGGGTAACTGTGGTCCCATGACTTTTAGTAAATTGACAGATTCAGCTTTTTTTTAACACACCTTCCCCCCTGAAGTGCAGGGGTTAATACATGTAATGTGAAAACTAGGAATCTCCCTGGCACTGCAGCAGTTAACTGTCAGATTCTGCCGCCCATCTGTGCCAAGCTCAGCTTCTCCTTGCTCGGTGGTTGGGTTTCCCCCTGTAGAAGAGACCGCAGGGCTGTAGAGACTTTCAATGGCTGGACAGGCCTCGGACTGTTACTGATATTCACCTGTCTGGCCATGTCAAACCGACCAAATCCACAGCAAACTGAAATGGTTTGATTACGAGGTGTTCGGTTGTGTGCAGTAAGTGTGTAGAATGTCCACACACACATTTTGTACGATTCGGTGTGCCCATACGGTCCATACTTTGTTTCTTTTTTTGGTGAATCCATTTAAATACATGGTAGGAAAGTTCCCCATCATATTTCTAGAGTTTGGGTTATTGTGGATAGTAGAACCTATATTTACTTGGAGATGTTACATTCATTTATAGTTTCACTGTCCTTTCATATAATATATATAAATGATAAGCAGATTCACATATTATACTGTCACAAACCTGGAGAATGAAAGTTATATAAAGCTCAACCATCAACCAGGTAAATATATTAGTTGTACAGCAATTTATTATCAGTATATATAGGGGACAGTTCAGTGGAAATTATCAATATTTGTTAAATTGTTAGTTGTGTGAATACTTCCTTCAGTTATTCTACATATTCTCTTCATTTTAAAATCAGTTGATTTTCATCAACCCTTTGCTGTTCCCTGCTGTTGACATTAGTGAGCTGACATTTAGGTTCTAACGGTCCTTCTTCTTCCAGATTGCACCACTCCTTGGAATGTTCCTAACAGTAGTTCTACTTTGGCTGTTGGATGTGGCAAAGAGGTCAATCTCTAAACGACAACTCAATCAACCCGGCTGGGTCAAGGCAAGACCATAACGCAGCCGAAACAGGAAGTCAGTATTTCTTTTGCATTTATTTATACACAACACAATGTGAATGGGCAAAAGGTCATTGGGATTAAAAAATCTGCTTTTTTTCTTAAAGTATAATGTATTTCACTGACTTCCCTTACAAGTTTCTTTTGAGTCGTTTTTCTAATCTTCTCAGTATTCTATTTGTATATTATTTTTGTAGATTACAGGTGTATATTTTATATATTGTGTAGTTGAGCTCATGTCTTTACTGTGCCGCACTCCAAGGTTAGGTCTTTAAAAGCTCTCAAATAAAATCTCTATTTTCCCTGTATTCACCTATATTACCCTAGATTATCCAAATAATAATTGTTTGCTCTTAAAACTCTATTTAAAATTATAAATTATAAAGGTTTGAATTAACATTAATGAATTAAAATGTTTGTATTAAAAACATCCAAAGCTAATGGAGTTATACAGACCAACCCTACAAACGGGAGGTAAGCTAGATATTACCAATTGGACTCGGTAATAGAACAAGTCCTAAGAATTATAATGTATAAAGTCCATAATACTCTAATTGTTATCCTGGAGTTGTTCTCATTAATCAAGACCACCCACAATGGTCACTCTGTATATTTTGTATACTTAGAACCTTTACCTCCATGATTTTAACTTTTAACCGATTGGTATTTAAACTTTACTGTATTTACCATTAATTATTTGCCTGTTCCAGGTTAGTCCTTTATTATAAATCTCTTTACTTACAAGGTACATGTAACATATATATCGCTTTTGTATTTTCTTTTAAATTGGTTTTGGTTTGACATAAGGGGTCATTTGGGGTTTTGTTTTGTCCTGCTTTAGGCCCTTTCCCTTAAGAAGTGGCGCCTATTTAGCTGGTGTCCATGCACACGCATCTTTCATTAGAGATGGACTGATTTCATTTTTCTGGTGTCTCTGATAAGTGCCACTCTCGTGTCTATGATTGTAGTCATGGTTGGATAACGGTTCCCTTAAGACTTACAGTAGAAATACTTTGGATTTGCCTGACTGATCCACTTCTTTTTTCTTATTTGCAGGTGTTTGCTTTAGAATGGTAAGTAAACTGCCATATTCTTTATTGTGACAGTCTGAGTTCTTGTGCAAATGTCAACCAAAGACAATCGACCGAGCAATATGACATCACAGGATCTCGGACATCATCCCAAAGAGGTAGACCAAAAAGGAACCAAAACTAATGGTGAAACCAAATAAAATGCAAGCCAGAATCTGAACACAATGCTAAAGGAATACCAGCCAATTATATTTTAGAGTCCAAAAAACACAAAAGGAACCGTTATTGGGTGTTCCTTTTTGCATAAATATCATTTAAAGGGAAGTCAGCCTTAATTACCGTTCTACATTTTCTAGGCTTTCTTTCAATCACATGTTTATTTTAGGTTTTTATAATACAAATGTACATCTGCATGACTTTCTATTCTTAAGAATCTGTCCCAATTTTTTCATCTATTTTGTTTCTTAAATATGTTAAATGAATTTGCCATTACCACATCTGCTGGAAGATGTTTCACCGTTCTCACTGTAAAGAAACCTTTTCTAACCTGAAGAAGACATTCTTTTCTTCTAATCATAAAGGAGTCCACATGTCCTCTTATATGACCGATTAGTGAACAATGCACCAGAGAGTTTTTATATTGTTTATTCATTGTTACATTCCACAACCTTATGAACATCCCACACCTTACTAACTCTCACTACCTACTAAACATCCCACAACTTTACTAGACATCCTACAACCTTACTGACATCCCACCCCCTTACTAGACACCCACAATCTTAATAACACCCACAATCTTACTGAACAACCCCAACCTTACTAGAGATCCTACAACCTTACTGAACATCCCACAACCCTACTATCATCCCACAACCTTACTAGCCATCCCACAATTTACTAAACTCCCACAACCTTACTGACAACCCACAACCTTACTGAACTCCCCACCCCTACTAATTATCCCACAACCTTACTAGACATCCTATAACCTTACTGAACATCCCAAAACCTTACTAATCATCCCACAACCTACTAAGACATCCACAATTTTACTAAAACATCCCACACCTTACTGAACAACCCACAACCTTACTGAACATTTTACCTTACTGTTCCACAACCTTACTGAACATCCCACAACCTTACTGCCCTCACAGTGAAGAACCATTTACATTGCTCAAATGAAATGGTTATTTCACATGTCTAAACGGTGGCTTGTAGTCTTTGTTCACCCCTTGAGAGAAAAGGATCCCAATGTATTGGCTATAGTTCCTCTCCATTGATTATTTGGTTACATGTAATATATAGTAGTTACCGTTCAAATAAAATGAACATAGGAACAGCAAGATGGCCATCTGTATAGTTATACCATGTTCATACAAGTGATAAAGTTAAAAACCTAATTTTGATAAATGGGATATAGGAACATAGTCAATAAGGATGACACATGGTTTGTAATGAGTTCTATTAATTCCTCTTCCTTCTTTCCTAATCCAACGATGATTATTCCGATCCAATGTTGTTTATCTTTATTGATAGCAACAGAAGATGAAGCTCGGAAGCTTGAGTGGTTGGTTGGTAAAGAATACAACAAGGGACAGTATGGACAAGTTCAAGGACCTGAGGAAAATTCATTCAATGTTAAGTTTGCATGCATAGTTAAACATGTCTCCTATTCTATATTTTGGTCATGTTATCAGCTCAAGTATCTATAGAAGAATCTATTACATCAAACTACACAATGGATCTGCTGTGCATTTTCAGAAATGGTTCAGTCTGCGGGATTGAGGGCCTATTTAAAAGGCCTTTACTGAGCATTGCCGCAATCGTAAATTTACGAACCCATATTATATATATATTATATATACTAGCCAAGTGTGAGTGTTGGTGCACAGTGGAAATGATGTGTGATGTTTTTGCTAGATAATTATTTTTTATTGAAAGCTCGGGGTCATGCTCTCAGTGAGACCAACACAAAGTGCACAAACATGCAGGTTATCGTATCTTGTCTGCCCTCTCCCTTATGCATATAGCTGTTAAGCTGTGGGGGCCAGAGAGAGGCTACTTACATGCATTTAGCCGGTAGTTATTAACATCCATTCTGAACATACTCTCCCTTTCCACTCCCAGCAATATCCAGGGGGAGGCTCAAATGGCTTAAGTCTGAAAGTCCCCAGGCATTCCCACCACATAACATGATCAATCACACCCATATTCCCATTTCTCCTATTTGACCTGCCAGCTTTTAACACACTTTAAAACTCAACTCCCAGCATCCCTGGCTGCCACGAATGCTGGAAAAAATTTTTCATACATCCTGGAATAAAGCCCATTTACTGACTGACAGACATTAAAAGCCCTGCTTAAGCAATTCCTACCCAAGGGTTTGAATATGCACATATTAAAAACTACAACTCCCGCATTCTCTGTTAGCAGTGATTTTCTTCTTTATGTCCACTTCCTGTCTAGGAAACGAAACTGGATTCTATTGCTTAAATATGTAATAAACCATTAACAAACTCACTTCATTGTCTCAGAGAAATGGGCATGGATATGTTTTCCTTCATCCCCCTATCATATAAGCAGGGATAAGCAACCAGTAGATCTCCATGTTTTTATAAAACTACAACTCCCAGCATTCCTCTACAAGCACTCTGTAATTAGGAATTCTGGGAGTTGTAGTTTTAAACATTTCGGATCTATGGTTGCCTATCCCTGATTTATAGGTATCCCTTCCTGTCCGCACAAACATCAGCTCTCCTTTTTCTATTGAGAGGGGAGGGAGGGGGGTGAGTTTGAGAGTGAGAAAAGTTTTTACTAAGACTGTCAACATGTTTACAAAAAAACGTATAGTCTGCAACTTCCTACTAACACTTCCTACTTCCCTACTACCACTCAGAAAATGTTTTGATTTGCTAACACTGCTGTCAATCTAATATTGAGCCCACCATTGGATACAACACTAAAAGGGAAGTGAGAAATATGTTCCTATGTAAGCTTCAATGCCTCCATGTAACTTCATGGGGTTGGCTTAACAGTCCATTTTTGAAGATACCATTACAAACAGGAGTGGGGACTGTGCAAGTGCTTTATTTATTATAGATTTTGCCTTATTTACATTTCTATATACTTTAATGTCATTACTAAGATTTGTTAATATTGGATAAACTATTTATTTAGTGCTTACACAATACATAACACTGTCCCTCTGTATTATACTTTTACCCACCCCCACCAACATAGTACCTCCGAAGAAACCCAATGTATTCCTCATGAAATTATACATTTATTTATATAATATAAGGGATATAATATATATGCAATGTTTGGGGGGTCCAACCCCTCCTCAGGTGTTCCTCGGGGGTTGGCCCCCCCAAAATTGTTGTACCTGCTTGTTTTTGAACACTTAATAAATGAACTTTGTTATAACTCTTTATCTGATTGTGCCTCCCTGCAACTTTATTATTGGATATCTTACCTGATGTGGCACAGGCCTCAGGGGGTGAACCTCTCAATACCTGGTGGGATTCCATAAAGCTATTGGAATTGTATGTATATATATATATATATATATATATATATATATATATATATATATATTATATCTTCTTTACAGCACACCACTTTATATCAGAGATTGGGTGCAGTGCCCCAGGGAATACGGGCCGACTTTCGCCAATATGCACAGTTCTAGAGCCAGTACTCTATTTCTTCATGAGCAACATTTCGGGGGAAACAACAGCCCCCTTCATTAGACTGGCAAAAAGTTATCCCTGGTTACACTCCAAACCATATCATAGGAATGACATAACAGACCTGTCATCTGTATTCTAAATCACATTACCCTCACTTGAATTGTACCCTGTATAGATCAACTTAATTTACATTCATCACAAGTGGTGATGGACCAAACCCGTTTCGATTGGACAACTTGAACTATCGAACCATCGAAATAGTTTGGTTTTCCACTTCTGAACTTATTTGTATAGTTATCAAAAATCTGATAATTCTCAATTCTCAATGGTAACCCTCGAATGTACATTTGTTGGTTTGTGTAACTCGCTGTCTTTGTTTGGACCTCTTGTACTTTGAATTTGTAACCCTCGAATGTAACATGAATTTGTAACCCCATGTACATTTGAATTTGGTAACCCCAATGTACGAATTTGGGTAACCTCGATGTTGCCGTCGATTTCAGCGACCCTCGAATGTTAGCCTTCGATATGTCATACCACGCATTGTAGTGTCAATTTCGGTAATCCTCAAATTAGCGGTCAATTTCGGTAATCCTCAAATGTAGCGGTCAATTCGGTAATCCTCAGATGTAGTGGCTGATTCAGAACCCTCTAAAGTAGCGATCAATTTGGGTAACTCTAGAATTTATCATTCAATATCGTAACCCTCAAATGTAGTGGCTGTTGTTTTCAGAACCCTCAAATGTATAGTTTCTGTAATCCCGAATTGATATGGACATGTATAGCATGAGCTATCCTGAGTTCATCCACCCTTGGACCATCTGCAGGAGTTTTGTATGTTCTCCCTGCTTGCGTGGGTTTCCTCCGGGCACTCCGGTTTCCCCCTCATAAGGACATACTGATATGTTGTTGCATCAAATAAATGTGCTTGGATTGTAACTCTTCAGGGCAGGGCCTGATGTGATACATGTAATTTAAAAGCGCTACAGAAGATGTTGGTGCTATATAAATCCACAATAATAAAATAATAATATGTGATAGTGACATGTTCCCCAGACCATTTTCGAGGTGCAATATTTACTTGTTACTTGTAATTTTAACTGTAGTTTATCCAAACTTTCAACTATTTCATCCTATTGATTTTAATGTCTCCTCCCACTGCTCAATAGCTTTGTGTAAGTTTGAGCATGTGCAGGAGGCAGCAGGTGAAACAGCAGTCATCATTAATTGTGATGTCACAGTGACAGTCTTGATTGACTGCACGAGAGAGGGGCCAGCTTACTCTGCAGGTAGTAATGCAGGTAATAAATACTGAATATATCAGTTGGGTTTGAGTGCAGGTAACTGACATGTGACCAGTTTTTTGTTTTAAAGTTAGCATACCCTTAATGGAGAGATTTTATTTTTTTTTGTTTTCACTGTGGATAATTATTCTTGCATTATTCTTACTAAAGTGTACTTGCCCTTTCTCTTCTCCCACAGGAAGACGTGGCTATGGTGGGCAGTCCAATTTTCTCGATGATCGGGACAGACTTTAGCACAAAGGAAATCACTAAGCTGCAGTTTTATGAGTTTAAGCACCAGATCCTAAATGGGGATGGACATTTTACACTGGTTTGTTTATCTGGGAACCTCTGTTATGGATGACAGGTCCCAGACAAGTAGCCAATAGGGATGGGCCATGGGGTGATAATATATATTACCGCACTGATTCACACTGACTCTGTGTATGTGTCTATGTGATAGTTATAGCCATGGGCTCTGTATGGACTATTGGTTCTAAATCTGGGATCTACTTGAAATCCACGTAGGACTATGAGATGAAGATTAAAATTCATTGGTGTCAACATGGACGTTCTTCTTTTGGGGCGAACACCAGAGCTATGTAAATATTAAAGGAATACAAGAAGCGAATAGTATTACTACTATAGAAATATAGTATTAAGGTTTCCACTGAGAGCGATATCAGGTCTTTAACAATGAAGATACTTGTGTCTGATATTGTCCACTGGGGGCCACCATTTTCTTTTCTACACTCACTTTTTTTCTTGATCTTGATGAATCTTAATCTGGCCATACACCACCTTGATGTTTCACCAATCAATGCTCAATCTGCCTGTTAAAAGGTATGACAAGGGTTTACACATTCCTTTAAACACAATTTTTTGTGTGAAATACAATTATTCTTGGTTTAATTTTAATAACTAGTCTGCCATCCAGGATCAACATCGGACTTTACAGCCAACATGGCCTTTTATATATTTAATAGTTGTCTACATATGATGGGGAAGCTGCCTACGTTTTTCTCCTCGACTGACTATTATATTTATTCATAATTATATTATTATTGCACTAGTAATCCTTAGGGGAGATAAGACCTCAAACTGCAGTTGGGCAGTTGCTCTTTGTAAATTATCCTTTAAAGTTCCTTTAAAGCAAGTTCCTGTCAGCACTAAAAATATAGAAATGGATAAAGGTAAGTAATTTTTTTCAGTTTAATGACCCTTTAAAGGGGAAGTTCAATGCAAATACATATACTTTTCAGAAAAAAGAGCAGTATTTTTTCATCCCAATGACCATAATCTGACAATTCAGCATTGTGTCTGTGTATAAATAAATGTAACCGAAATACTGACTTCCTGTTTACAGGACCCCTAGTAGAGACCGTTATGGTCTTGCCCTTGACCCAGTGCCTGGGTTGATTCAGTTGCTCAGTAGAGATCTGAGCATGTTTGACCCATGCATAAAGGGAAGTGATGACGATACGCGCTCAAAGGGGAAGTTTATGAATAGTCGCTAAAGGGAGAAGTTGATGCGATACGCGCTAAAGGGAATGTTTATGCAATATGCACTAAAGGGGAAGTTGATGCAATACGCGGCTAAAGGGAAAGTTTATGCAATATGCAATTAAGGGGAAATTGATGCGATACGCACTAAAAGGAAATTTTGCAATATGCACTAAAGGGGAAATGATGCGATACGACGTAAAGGGGAGAAGTTGATGCGTACGCGCTAAAGGGAGGAAGTGTTATGCAATAGTCGCTAAAGGGGAAGTTGATGCGATACGCGGCTAAAGGGGAAATTGATGCGATTCAGCACTAAAGGGGAAGTTGATCGATACGCGCTAAAGGGGAAGTTGAGCGATACGAGCTATAGGGGAAATTGATGCGCTGACGCTAAAGGGGAAGTTGATGTGATAGACCTAAAGGAAATGATGCGGACACTCGTAAGGGGGAGTTAATGTGATAAAGCGATAAAGGGGGAAGGTGATGCTATACCACGCTACAGGGGAAATTGATGCGACACGCCTAAAGAGAAAGTGGGTGTATATGTGTTTTAAAGGAATTTGATGTGAATCAGTTAAAGGGGTAGTTGATGCTATATGCGTTAAAGGGGAAGTTGGTGTGATACGTGTTTAAAGTAAAGTTAGTGTGAAATGTGTTAAAGGAAAGTTGGTGTGATACATGTTTAAGGGTAGTTGATGTGAATGCGTCAAAGGGAAGGTGGTGTGTTGTGTACTGAATCCTCCATTGTGTGCCCCCGAAGTTATAGGATTTGCAGCTCAGCAACCCACAGTGAGTTTGAATGGGTCAGGTTTGTTAGAAAGCTGTGGGTCCAGTTTCTGTTGAATTTTGGATGCAAGTTCGGGTTGGATCTTTAGAAAAAGTGGCAATGCCAGGAACCTGCTAGCTCCTCTATAGAATTTGTACTTTTACAGAAACTTTTTTTTAACTGCGGATTGACCACCAGGGGGCAGTAGCACATAAGCTAAGGAGCAAAGCAAACACCCTGCATATCCATAATGCCGCGGAAACAATGACTAATAATAAACTACGACCGACACCAACCCTCATTACCATGCCGGACCTTGATACGTAACGTTGGTAGATTAAGTTCACACGTATCAGTGCATTTAAAACATAACATAAGGCTTACAGGATTTTAGCTTTTTTAACACATTCCCCCCGGAAGTGCAGGGTTAATTCATTGAATGGGAAACTAGGAAATCTCCCCTGCATGCAGCAGTTAACTGTCAGATTCTGCCAGTCCATTCTGTGCCAAGGCTGCAGATTCTCCTTGCTCGGTGGTTGGGTTTCCCCCGTAAGAAGAGCCGCAGGGCTTGTAGAGACTTTCAATGTGAAGGCTCTCAGACGTTACTGATATTCACCTGTTTGGCCATGTCAACCTGGACCAAATCCACAAGCAAACTGAAATCGGTTGATTACGAGGTGTTCGGCGTGTTGCAGGGTAAGTTTGTAGAAATGTCGTCTCCTTTACACGGTTCCCCTGGGTGTTTAACAGATATGGGCCACAGGGACAGGCTAAAGATGACATAAAGCTTCGCTCTGGTACCGGACTCCTGCGGATTATTAAACCATTTCATTCCTGCTCCAGTAAAAGGTTAATAGTTTTGTTCACCCTTAATACATGTGACTTGTTAGTTATCTGCCTGCAACTCAAATGCTATTTTTACCAGTTTGTTACATGTAGTGAACCATATAACCAGATATTTAATGATAAGTTTTATTCCTATTGGCAAAGGTATCGCCTCCTCCCTCTGCTCAATGAGCTTTTTGTAAGTTTGAGCATGTGCAGAGGAGGCAGCAGGTGAAACAGCACAAGAATCATTGGGTGTAATGTCAGTTGTCACAACTGATGACTACATGGAGGGAGGGTCCAGCTACTCTGCCAGAGTGGGGACAATAATTATTCTAAATATATGGTACGTAATGCAGGTAATAATGTGGTGGATATAATGTTACATGGTAACATGGAACAAGTGACATCGCCCCAAATGCGGCCAATCAGAACAACATTGTTACAGTTTTGTGCAGTTGGATGACGGTAAGCTCATCTTATTGGTTGCTAGAGGTTTGGTTAATTTACACCCAATCACTAAACCTTTAATACTAAAAGGTTCCTAGATTATAAACCTATAAAGGGAATAAAATGTAAAGAATTAATACAAAACGTTTGTCGCAGGCGCCTGTCACATGCTTTTGTATTTAAAGACACAATCTGAGGATTTTAACAATGCTTATGGTACATGGTGATGTCGGTAGGAGCAAGTATTCGAATCCCAGTTTGCTGTCAAATAAGCGTTTATAGTTGAGAAGTGAAACTGGCTAACAGCTCAGCTCTCATTACCTGTCTCACTTTCTCATGCGGTCTGCCTTGCATTTAGTAGCAGCTTCTTCTGCCGCGACTGACAGTCCTCTCCCGCAAGTGCCGAACGATCGGTCTGGCCAAGAATCTTAAGGTGTGTCCCAGCCTTTGTAAATCTAGGGATTCAATAGAATCTACACTGGATCGAAACAAATGAGAAGAGAAAAGAAGAGGAAGGGATGATAAAGTTGGGCAGCCAATAGAAGGCAGAAAAACCCCCGTATGTAATGTTACAGGAGCCCCGTGGACTCGTTCGTCTATATTATCCTCAAGAACATTTCAGATTTAGAGAGAATAATTGATTTGGTAAGGGCTGGAATACATTACAGTAAAGGAGTGAAGAAGCCTCAATATACCTTAAAGGAAATGTGTAGAAAATCTGTCCTGGCAACTACATATTTTAATTGATTTAGAGAGTCCAACGCCAACATGCTCCACACACAACCAGATCAAACACTATTGTAAGTTGGTAGGAGATAAAGGGTCCATGTGAAATAACAGTGACCCAGAACTGTAACTGGACCGGGGGATCTTTTCCAAAACAAAGTTAAAAAAAACACAACTAGAAACACGGCTCAATCATTAAAGGAAAGTTCACTGCAAAAGCAAACTATTCCTTTAATGCAATGATTGAGACCGGAGGTTGAGGAGCTATGCCTTACCTCCCGTTTCAATCAATGCCTGTGGTACATAGGTAGACGATAGCTCTTTGATAGAGATGGACAAATTTTCCAAACTCCTGAACTTCAGTAAAAAGTTTGGCAGTTCAGACGTTCTTAAAACGGACCCATTAAAGTCAATGGGGAGTGAGCGTGATATTCGAAAAGTGTGGATGATTTACAGCTAAACGACAATGGTAACTTACTGTAAATGGCTGTGGCACCTGGGAAATGGTCTGGGGAACAATGCACTATCACCTGAACCTGATTAAACACTTTTACTTCATGATCGGGTATTTGTCGGGTTTGCGCAAGCTACTTTGAAGGGTTACAGCCAATTCGAGGGTTACGAACGATACTTTCAAGGGTTACCAAAAATAGAACTATAAATTGAGGATTATCTAAATCGAACAATGCATTCTAGGGTTAGCGAAAATGAACCATACATTCGAGGGTTACGTAAACAAACGATACATTCAAGGCGTTACCAAAAACGAACGATACATCGACGGGTTAGCGAACGATACATTCGAGGGTTAGACGAACGATACATGCGAGGTTAGCGAACGATACATTCGAGGGTTAGCGGAACGATACATTCGAGGGTTGCGAAACAATACATTCCAGGGTTAGCAATAATTATTGACACTAACAAACCCGAACTAGGTCAAATAGTTTGAGTTTGTCCAAACTCATATAGTTCGGCTCAAACTTGGGTTCCAGTTTGGTTTGTGTCCATCAACTGCTCCTTGAATTCTGGGCCCCCCTGCGATGCTCCCTCTGCTCTGGTAGTTACGCCCCTGCTTGATGTGACAACCCCTACATAGACTTCAGTGGGTAGGTAGTGGAAGATATAAGTATCCAACAAATAAAGACAAGAAATAGCCTCCTGCAGTTAGCTGGAATTAGGAGTTGGACTGGTTTTTATTTAGGATTTAGTAATAATACATTTGGACTATACGTCAATGTTAGGTTTAAATTACAAGTATAATGAGATTTATCACCTCCACCTCCACTGGAGAAATCCGTATAGCCCATAGTTATAAATGGATTAACGTCAGTCATAGGGTCCGAATTGGCAGATCATTTACAACGTGGTACAAAGTAGGTCACATGGTTGGTTCACTGACCCGTCCTGTAATGTGTATCCCCCCCCAGCCGCTAAGAACAAGGACGATTGATGCCAGCCATTTAGGGTAAAGTTAAAGGGTAACTGTGGTCCAAAAATGACTTTTAGAGTAAATTGACAGATTCAGCTTTTTTTTAACACACATTCCCCCCTAGAAGTGCAGGGGTTAATACATTGTAATGGAAACTAGGAATCTCCCTGGCACTGCAGCAGTAAACTGTCAGATTCTGCCAGTCCCATCTGTGCAAGGCTGCAGCTTCTCCTTGCTCGGTGGTTGGGTTTCCCCCTGTAGAAGAGCCAGCAGGGCTGTAGGACTTTCAATGCTGACAGCCTCGGACCTGTTACTGATATTCACCTGTTGGCCATGTCAAACCCGACCAAATCCCCAGCAAACTGAAATCGGTTTGATACGAGGTGTTCGGTTGTGTGCAGGGTAAGTGTAGAAATGTCACCACACACATTTTTGTACGATTCGGTGTTGCCATACGGTCCATACTTTGTTTCTTTTTTGGTGTAATCATTTAAATACATGGTAGGAAAGTTCCCCATCATATTTCTAGAGTTTGGGTTATTGTGGATTAGTAAGACCTATATTTACTTGGAGATGTTACATTCATTTATAGTTTCACGTGTCCTTTCATATAATATATATAATATAATAATATAATATGCAGCTATTCACATTATTATACTGTCACAACCTGGAAAATGAAAGTTATTATAAACGCATCAACCAAGGTAAAATATTAGTTTGTACAGCTGATATTAATATCTGAATTAAAGGGGACAGTTCAGTGGAATTATCAATATTTGTTAAATTGTTAGTTTGTGTAATACTTCTAGTATTCTACATATTCTCTCCCATTTGTAAAATGTTGATTTCATAACCCTTTGCTGTCCCTGCTGTTGACATTAGTGAGCTGACATTTAGGTTCTAACGGTCCTTCTTCTTCCAGGATGACACCACTTCCTTGGAATGTTCCTAACAGTAGTTCTACTGATTGGCTGTTGGTTGGCAAAGATGCTCGATCTCTAATGAGCAACTCAATCAAACCCAGGTGCGGGTCAAGGCAAGACCATAGACCCTATACAGGAAGTCAGTATTTCGGTTGCATTTATTTATACACAAACAAAATGTTGAATGGGCATATAAAGGTCATTGGGATTAAAAAATACTGCTCTTTTTTCTTAAAAGTAATGTATTTCCACTGACTTCTCCTTAACAAGATTCTTTTGAGTCGTTTTCTAATCTTCTCAGTATTCTATTTGTATATTATTTTGTAGATTTACAGGTGTATATTTTATATATTTTGTTATGAGCATGTCTTTCTGTCGTCAAGCAGCCATAATGTACAATGAATGTTCGTATGAATAAGTATTGAAGACCGTACTATAATAGGGAATCGCACTCCAAGGTTAGGTCTTTAAAAGCTCTCAAATAAAATCTCTATGTTACCTGTATTCACCATATTAACCTAGATTATGCCAAATAATATATTGTTTGCTCTTAAAACTCTTATTTAAAATAATAAATTATAAAAGTTTGAATTACATAATGAATTAAAATGTTTGTATTAAAAACATCCAAAGCATAAATACAGAAGAATGGAGTATACAGACCAACCCTACAAACGGGAGGTAAGCTAGATATTAACAAATGGACTCGGTAATAGAAAACAAGTCCTAAGAATATAATGTTAAAGTCCATAAATAATCTCTAATTGTTATCCTGGAGTGTTCTCATTAATCAAGACCACCCACAATGCACCTCTGTATATTTGTATACTAGAACCTTTACCTCCTTGATATTTAAACTTTTACCGTATTGGTATTTAAAACTTTACTGTATTTACCATTATATGCTTTTATCCAGGTTAGTCTTTATTATAAATCTCTTTAACTTACATGTACATGTAACATATATACTCGCTTTTGTATTTTCTTTTTAAATTGGTTTTGGTTTGACATAAGGGGTCATTTCCTGCTTTAGGCCCTTTCCCTTTAAAGTAGGTACACACATCCAGATTTCTAAAGATGACAGACGGATCGCAAGATCCGTTGCATCTTCAAAGATTGATACACACACGGGGACTGTGTGTTTCCATCGGCCACGCTGACTCCTCTATAGGGTCTAGCGCGGCCGATGGAAATTTTGGACTCCCGACGAGCGTACGGCCGACCGACGTTGGCGCCCGCATCGTTCGGGAAACGAGTGTACACACAGTAACGATAAGCCGATACCGGATCCGACGATATCGGGGCTTATCGTTATGTGTGTACCAGTTAAGAAGTGCGCTTTTAGATGGTGTCCAGCACACGATCTATATAAGATGGACTGATTTCATTTTCTGGTGTCTCTGATAGTGCCATCTGTTCTATGATTGTAGTCATGTTGGATAATGGTTCCCTAAGACTTACAGTAGATACTTTGGATTGCCTGGACTGATCCACTTCTTTTATTCTTTATTTGCAGGTGTTTGCTTTAGTGGTAGTAAATGCCATATTCTTTATTGTGACAGTATGAGTTTGTGCAATGTCAACCAAAGACAATCGACTCGAGCATATACATCACATGATCTCTGACATCATCCAAAGAGGTAGACCAAAAAAGGAACCAAAACTAATGGTGAAACAAACTAAAATGCAAGCCAGAATCTGAACACAATGCTAAAGGAATACCAGCCAATTATATTTTAGAGTCCAAAAAACACAAAAGGAATCGTTATGGGTGTTCCTTTTTGCATAATATCATTTTAAAGGGAAGTCAGCCTTAATTAACGTTCAATACATTTTCTAGGCTTTCTTTCAATACAAATGTTTATTTTAGGTTTTTATAATACAAATGATACATCTGCAGTGACTTTCTATTCTTAAGAATCTGTCCCAGTATTTTTTATCATTTTGTTTCTTAAATATGTTAAATGAATTTGCCTACCACATCTGCTGGAAGATAGTTTCACCGTTCTCACTGTAAAGAAACCTTTCCTAACCTGAAGAAGAACTTCTTTTCTTCTAATCATAAAGGATGTCCACATGTCCTCTTATATGACCGATTAGTGAACAATGCACCAGGAGTTTTTATATTGTTTATTACATTGTTACATTCCACAACCTACGAACATCCACAACCTTACTAAAACATACTCACTACCTTACTAAACATCCCACAACTTTACTAGACATCCTACAACCTTACTGAACATCCCACAACCTACTAGACATCCCACAATCTTAATAAAACACTCCACAATCTTACTGAACAACCCACCAACCTTACTAGAGATCCTACAACCTTACTGAACATCCCACAACCCTACTAATTACATCCCACAACCTTACTAGACATCCCACAATTTACTAAACATCCCACAACCTTACTGAACAACCCACAACCTTACTGAACATCCCCACACCCTACTAATTATCACAAACCTTACTAGACATCCTATAACCTTACTGAACATCCCAAAACCTTACTAATCATCCCACAACCTTACTAGACATCCACAATTTTACTAAACATCCCAACCTTACTGAACAACCCACAACCTTACTGAACATTTTACCTTACTGTTCCACAACCTTACTGAACATCCCACAACCTTACTGCCCTCAACAGTGAAGAACCATTTACATTGCTCAAGATGAAATGGTTATTTCACATGTCTAAACGGGTGGGTTGTAGTCTTTGTTCACACCCTATGAGAGAAGAAAAGATCCCAATGTATTGGCTATAGTTCCCTTACATTGATTATTTGGTTACATGTATATATAGTAGTTACCGTTCAAATAAAATGAACATAGGAAACAGCAAGATGGCCATCTGTAGATTATACCATGTTACATACAAGTGATAAAGTTAAAAACCTAAGTTTGATAATGGGATATAGAACATAGTCAATAAGGATGACACATGGTTTGTAAGAGGTCTATTAATTCTCTCTTCCTTCTTTCCTAATCCAACGATGATTATTCCGATCCAATGTTGTTTATCTTTATTGATAGCAACAGAAGATGAAGCTCGGAAGCTTGGAGTGGTTGGTTGGGTAAAGAATACAAGACAAGGGACAGTGGGGACAAGTTCAAGGACCTGAGGAGAAAATTCATTCAATGTAAGTTTGCATGCATATAAACATGTCCTATGTCTATATGTTGGTCATGTTATCAGCTCAAGTATCTATGAGAAATCTATTACATCAAACTACACACATGGATTGCTGGTGCATTTTCAGAAAATGGGTTCAGTCTGCGGGATTGAGGGCCATATTATAAAGGCTTTACTGAGCATTGCCGCAATCGTAAATTTACGAACCCCCATTATATATATATATATACTACTAGCCAAAGTGTGAGTGTTGGTGCACAGTGGAAATGAGTGTGTATGTTTTGCTAGATAATTTTTATTGAAAGCTCGGGGTCATGCTCTCAGTGAGACCAAACACAAAGTGCACAAACATGAGGTTATCTGGGATCTGTCTGCCTCTCCCTTATGCATATAGCGTGTTAAGCTGTGGGGGCCAGAGAGAGGCTACTTACATGCATTTAGCCGGTAGTTATTAACATCCATTCTGAACATCTCTCCCTTTCACTCCCAGCAATATCCAGGGGAGGCTCAAATGGCTAAGTCTGAAAGCCCCAGGCATTCCCACACATAACATGATCAATCACACCCATATTCTCCCATTTCTATTTGACCTGCCAGCTTTTCACAACTTTAAAACTACACTCCCAGCATCCCTGGCTGCACAGAATGCTGGAAAAAAAGTTTTCATACATCCTGGAATAAAGCCCATTTACTGACTGACAGACATTAAAAGCCCATGTTTAGCAATTCCTACCCAAGGGTTTGAATATGCACATATTAAAACTACAACTCCCAGCATTCTCTGTTAGCAGTGAGTTCTTCTTATGTCCACTTCCTGTCTAGGAAACAGAAACTGGATTCTATTGCTTAAATAATGTAATAAACCATTAACAAACTCACTTCATTGTCTCAGAGAAATGGGCATGGATATGTTTTCCTTTCAGTCCCCTATCATATAAAGAGGGATAAGCAACCAGTAGATCTCCAGATGTTTTAAAAACTACAACTCCCAGCATTCCTCTACAAGCACTCTGTAATTAGGAATTCTGGGAGTTGTAGTTAAACATTTCGAGATCTATGGTTGCCTATCCCTGATTTATAGGTATCCCTTCCTGTCCAGCAAACATCAGCTCTCCTTTTTGTCTATTGAGAGGGGAGGGGGGGGGGGTGAGAGTTGAGAGTGAGAAGAAGTTTTTACTAAGACTGTCAACATGTTTTACAAAGGAAGTAAACGTATAGCTTGCAACTTCCTACTAACACTTCCTACTTCCCTTACTACACTCAGAAAATGTTTTGATTTGCTAACACTGCTGTCAATCTAATATTGAGCACACCATTGGATACAACACTAAAAGGGAAGTGAGAAATATGTTCCTATGTAAGCTTCAATGCCTCCATGTAAAACTTCATGGGGTTGGCTTAACAGTCCATTTTGAAGATCCATTACAAAACAGGAGTGGGGACTGTGCAAGTGCTTTATTTATTTATAGATTTTGCCTTATTTACATTTCTATATACTTTAATGTCATTACTAGATATTTGTTAATATTGGATAAATATTATTTAGTGCTTACACAAACATAACACTGTCCCTGTAATTACTTTTACCCACCCCCACCAACATAGTACCTCCGAGAGAACCCAATGTATTCCTCATGAAATTATACATTTATTTATTATAATATAAGGGAATATATATATATGCAATGTTTTGGGGGGTCCAACCCCTTCCTCAGGTGTTCCTCGGGGGTTGGCCCGAAAAGTTGTGTACCTGGCTTGTTTGTTGAACACTTAATAAATGAACTTTGTTATTAACTCTTATCTGAGTGTGCTCCCTGAACTTTATATGGATTGATACTTACCTGATGTGGCACAGGCCTCAGGGGGTGAACCTTCAACTTACCTGGTGGGATTCCATAAAGCTATTGGAATTGTATGTATATATATATATATATATATATATATTATATATATATTATATCTTCTTTACAGCACACACTTATATCAGAGATTGGGTGCAGTGCCCCAGGGAATACGGCGGGACTTCTGCCGAATATGCACAGTTCTAGAGCCAGTACTCTATTTCTTCATGAGCAAAATTTCGGGGGACAACACCGCCCCCTTCATTAGACTGGCAAAAAGTTATCCCCTGGTTACACTCCAAAAACCATATCATAGGAATGACATAACAGACCTGTCATCTGTATTCATAATCACATTACCCCTCATTGAATTGTACCCTGTATAGATCAACTTAATTTACATCATCACAAGTGGTGATGGACCAAACCCCAGTTTCGATTGGACAAACTTGAACTATCCGAACTCAATCTGAAATAGTTTGGGTTTTCCAACTTGCTGACTTATTTGTGATAGTTATCAAAAATCTGATAATTCTCAAATTCTAAATGGTAACCCTCGAATGTAAAACATTTGAATTTGGAAACCATCGAATGTTGCCGTCGTTTCAGCGGCCCTCGAATGTAGCCTTCGATAGTCACAACCCTCGATGTGTAGCTGGTCAATTCGGCATCCCAAATGTAGCGGTCAATTTCGGTAATCCTCAAATGTAGCGGTCAATTTCGGTAATCCTCAAATGTAGGGTCATTCGGTATCCCTCGAATGTAGCGGTCAATTTCGGTATCCTCAAATGTAGCGGTCAATTCGGTAATCCCGATTAGTGGCTGATTCAGTAACTCTAAAGTAGCGATCAATTTTGGTAACTCTAGAATTTATCATTCGATATCGGTAACCCTCAAATGTAGTAGCTGTTGTTTTCAGTAACCCTCAAATGTATAGTTCTGTAATCCTCGAATTGATATGGACATGTGATAGCATGAGCTATCCTGAGTTAATCCACCCTTGGACACATCTGCAGGAGTTTGTAGTTTTCCCCTGCTTGCGTGGGTTTCCTCCGGCAGCAGTTCGGTTTCCCCCTCATAAGACATACTGATATGTTGTATGCATCAAATAAATGTTGCTTGGATTGTAAGCTCTTCAGGGCAGGGCCTGATGTGATACATGTATTTAAAGACGCTACAGAAGATGTTGGTGCTTAATAAATCCACAATAATAATAATAAATATTGTGATAGTGACATGTTCCCCCAGACCATTTTCGAGGTGTATGTAAGTACTATTGGAATTTTAACTGTAGTTTATCCAAACTTTTCAAACTATTTCATCCTATTGATTTTAATGTCTCCTCCCACTGCTCAATGAGCTTTGTGTAAGTTTGAGCATGTGCAAGGAGGGCAGCAGGTGAAACAGCAGGTCAATCATTAATTGTGATGTCAGCAGTGACAGTCTTGATTGACTGCACGGAGAGAGGGGCCAGCTTACTCTGCAGGTAGTAATGCAGGTAATAAAGTACTGAATATATCAGTTGGGTTTGAGTGCAGGTAACTGACATGTGACCAGTTTTTTGTTTTTAAAGTTAGCATTACCCTTAATGGAGAGATTTTATTTGTTTTGTTTTCACTGTGGATAATTATTCTTGCATTATTCTTACTAAATGTACTTGCCCTTTCTCCCCACAGGAAGACGTGGCTGAGTAAGGTGGGCAGTCCAATTTTCTCAGATCGATCGGACACGACTTTAGCACGAAAGGAAATCACTAAGCTGCAGTTAATGGATTTAGCACCAGATACTAAATTGGGATGGACATTTTACACTGGTTTTGTTTATCTGGGAACCTCTGTATTGGATGACAGGTCCCAGACAAGTAGCCAATAGGGATGGGGCCATGGGGTGATAATATATATTACCATAGGTATATTATCACTGACTCTGTGTATGTGTCTATGTGATAGTTATAGCCATGGGCTCTGTATGGACTATGTGGTTCTAAATCGGGGATCTCCTTGAAATCCACGTAGGACTATGAGATGAAGATTAAAATTCATTGGTGTCAACATGGACGTTCTTTTTTGGTGCAGACACCAGAGCTATGTAGATATTAAAGGAAGCAAAGCGGAATAATAGATACTACATAGAAATATAGTATTAAATGTTTCCACTGAGAGCGATATCAGGTCTTTAACAATGAAGATACTTGTGTCTGATATTGTCCACTGGGGGGCCACCATTTTCTTTACTACACGCACTTTTTTTCTTGATCTTGATGAATCTTAATCTGGCCATACACCACCTTGATGTTTCACCAATCAATGCTCTATCTGCCTGTTAAAAGGTATGACAAAGGGTTTACCACATTACCTTTAAACACAAATTTTGTGTGAATATACAATTATTCTTGTGTTAATTTTAATAACTAGTCTGCCGCCAGATCAAACATCGAGCTTTTCAGCCAACACTAGATTCCTTAGGGAGATAAACCTCAAACTGCAGTGCCTTTGTAATTATCCTTTAAATTCCTTTAAAGCAAAGTCCTAATTTTTTTAGTTTAATGACCCTTTAAAGGGGAGTTTCATGCAAATACATATACTTTTCAGAAAAAAGAGCAGTATTTTTTCATCCCAATGACCATAATCTGACAATTCAGCATTTGGTCTGTGTATAAATAAATGCAATACTGACTTCCTGTTTGCAGGACCCCTAGTAGAGACCGTTATGTTTTTGCCTTGACCCAGTGCCTGGGTTGATTCAGTTGTCTCAGTAGAGATCTGAGCATGTTTGACCCATCCAACAGCCAATCAGTAAAATTCACTGTTAGGAACATTCCAAGGAAGTGATTGCATTCTGGGAAGAAGAAGGACCGTTAGAACCGAAATGTCAGCTCACTAATGTCAACAGAGGGAACAGCAAAGGATATGAAATCAAACTGATTTTTCATAATGGGAGAGACTAATAGGGATGGGGCCATGGGGTGATAATATATATTACACACTGACACACTGACTCTGTGTATGTGTCATATGTGATAGTTATAGCCATGGGCTCTGTATGGACTATATGGTTCTAAATCTGGGTATCTACTTGAAATCCACGTAGGACTATGAGATGAAGATTAAAATGTCATTGGTGTCAACATGGACGTTCTTCTTTTGGTGCAGACACCAGAGCTATGTAAGATATTAAAGGATAAGCAAAGCGGAATAGATTACTACATATAGAAATATAGTATTAAATGTTTCCATCTGAGAGCGATATCAGGTCTTTAACAATGAAGATACTTGTGTCTGATATTGTCCACTGGGGGCCACCATTTTTCTTTTCTACACTCACTTTTTTTCTTGATCTTGATGAATCTTAATCTGGCCATACACCACCTTGATGTTTCACCAATCAATGCTCAATCTGCCTGTTAAAAGGGTATGACAAAGGGTTTACACATTACCTTTTTCACCAATCAATGCTCTATCTGCCTGTTAAAAGGGTATGACAAAGGGTTTACACATTACCTTTAAACACAATATTTTTGTGTGAATATGACAATTATTCTTGTGTTAAATTTTAATAACTAGTCTGCCAGCCAGATCAACATCGAGCTTTACAGCCAACACTAGATCCTTAGGGGGAGATAAACCTCAAACTGCAGTTGCTCTTTGTAAATTATCCTTTAAAGTTCCTTTAAAGCAAGTGCAGTTCCTGTCAGCGACTAAAAAATTAGAAATGGATAAAGGGTAAGTATTTTTTCAGTATGACCCTTTAAAGGGAGTTTCATGCAAATACATATACTTTTCAGAAAAAGAGCATATTTTTTCATCCCATGACCATAATCTGACAATTCAGCATTGTGGTCGTGTATAAATAAATGAACCGAAATACTGACTTCCTGTTTCAGGACCCCTAGTAAGAACCGTTATGTGTTGCCCTTGACCCAGTGCCTGGGTTGATTTCGTTGCTCAGTAGAGATCTGAGCATGTTTTGACCCATCCAACAGCCAATCAGTAAATTACTGTTAGGAACATTCCAAGGAAGTGATGCATCCTGGGAAGAAGAAGGACCTTTAGAACCTGAAATGTCAGCTCACTAATGTCAACAGCAGGGAACAGCAAAGGTTATGAAATCAAACTGATTTTTCATAAATGGGAGAGATATGTAGAATAACTAAGAAACATTACACAAACTAACAATTTAACAAATTAACAGAGGATCTGACTTTATTTATTTATTTTTTTTAAATATTTGAAAATTTTTATTTGAGCAACCAAGTGTATGAAGAAAAGTTATCAATTGAGTAATAGTGATGTGAACAGAAGTTTCTGAGGTTTTCTGTGATTCCTTTATCCTAGCATCGTCTTAGTCAGTAGGCGGATTGTCCATGCCGATGATTAGTATTGATCTGTTTTTTTTTAAAACGCAGAATTGCCAGATTTCTTCCTTCCCGAAGTACGTCACGGTAGGCAGACCGGGTGGAGTTAGGGGCTAATGGGCGGGGTTAGAGTCGGGACCACAATAAGGTCAGGGTTAGGGGCATAACTGGTCAGGGAATGGGCATTCCATTGGTGGGGCTGCCAAGGCTGCTGTTTGGATGGATTTTCTGCCCTGACTGCGAGCTCGGGATTTGTCCCTGCAGTTGGACAATAGGGATGCCTGGCAACCCTGTTGTACCTGAGAGGGGAGACAGTTCTGTGGGCCATATTCATAAAGGCGCAGTATCGGTTTTTAGCAACGTTTGGTTTAAAGATTGTTAAAACAATTGCTAATTTTCAATCACTTAATGTTCGTTAATTTACGATCATTATCAGAAATTAACGACCATGATTGTAAATACAGATAAAGAGAGAAATCTACAGTAACGCGATGTAGATTTACGATCTCCATAGAATTCATTGCGGTATTCTACCGGCCGACGTTTCACTTCTACGCCACTGTTGTACATTACCATAATGCACATTCTTAAAGGGGAACTGTGGTCTCCATACAAGTTGAATTTAAATTAAATTCCTACTTTTAAAAATGAGCCATCAACCACCTCTCTACGTGCTCCACAGCCCAAGATATACAGAAATGACTGACCAGAAAGTTAATGGGTGGGAGGCTGACATGTGACAAATTTGCAGTTGCTCTTTGTAAATTATCCTTTAAAGTTCCTTTAAAGCAAGTCCTAATTTTTTTCAGTTTAATGACCCTTTAAAGGGGAAGTTCAGTGCAAATACATATACTTTTCAGAAAAAAGAGCAGTATTTTTTCATCCCAATGACCATAATCTGACAATTCAGCATTTTGTCTGTGTATAAATAAATGCAATACTGACTTCCTGTTTGCAGGACCCCTAGTAGAGACCGTTATAGTTTTGCCCTTGACCCAGTGCCTGGGTTGATTCAGTTGCTCAGTAGAGATCTGAGCATGTTTGTGACCCATCCAACAGCCAATCAGTAAGAATTACTGTTAGGAACATTCCAAGGAAGTGATGCATCCTGGGAAGAAGAAGGACCTTTAGAACCTGAAATGCAGCTCACTAATGTCAACAGCAGGGAACAGCAAAGGTTATGAAATCAAACTGATTTTTCATAAATGGGAGAGATATGTAGAATAACTAAGAAACATTACACAAACTAACAATTTAACAAATTAACAGAGGATCTGACTTTATTTATTTATTTTTTTTAAATATTTGAAAATTTTTATTTGAGCAACCAAGTGTATGAAGAAAAGTTATCAATTGAGTAATAGTGATGTGAACAGAAGTTTCTGAGGTTTTCTGTGATTCCTTTATCCTAGCATCGTCTTAGTCAGTAGGCGGATTGTCCATGCCGATGATTAGTATTGATCTGTTTTTTTTTAAAACGCAGAATTGCCAGATTTCTTCCTTCCCGAAGTACGTCACGGTAGGCAGACCGGGTGGAGTTAGGGGCATAATGGGCGGGGTTAGAGTCGGGACCACAATAAGGTCAGGGTTAGGGGCATAACTGGTCAGGGAATGGGCATTCCATTGGTGGGGCTGCCAAGGCTGCTGTTTGGATGGATTTTCTGCCCTGACTGCGAGCTCGGGATTTGTCCCTGCAGTTGGACAATAGGGATGCCTGGCAACCCTGTTGTACCTGAGAGGGGAGACAGTTCTGTGGGCCATATTCATAAAGGCGCAGTATCGGTTTTTAGCAACGTTTGGTTTAAAGATTGTTAAAACAATTGCTAATTTTCAATCACTTAATGTTCGTTAATTTACGATCATTATCAGAAATTAACGACCATGATTGTAAATACAGATAAAGAGAGAAATCTACAGTAACGCGATGTAGATTTACGATCTCCATAGAATTCATTGCGGTATTCTACCGGCCGACGTTTCACTTCTACGCCACTGTTGTACATTACCATAATGCACATTCTTAAAGGGGAACTGTGGTCTCCATACAAGTTGAATTTAAATTAAATTCCTACTTTTAAAAATGAGCCATCAACCACCTCTCTACGTGCTCCACAGCCCAAGATATACAGAAATGACTGACCAGAAAGTTAATGGGTGGGAGGCTGACATGTGACAAATTTTCGATTTTAGATAATTCATCATCTACTTTCGATTTAGATAATTATCTACTTCTGATTTTCGATAATTGTTCTACTTTTCGATTTTCGATATTGTCTACTTTCGATTTTTGATAATCGTCTACTATCGATTTTTTATAATCATCTACTTTCGATTTTTGATAATCGTTCTACTTTTGATTTTTGATAATTATCTACTTTCGATTTTAGATAATCGTCTACTTTCGAGTTAGATAATTTCTACTTTCGATTTTAGATAATATCTACTTTCGATTTTAGATATCGTTTTAATATTTATATATTCGATTTTTGATAATCGTCTACTTTAGTTTTTGATAATCGTCCTTCTTTTAATTTGCTATTGTCACTTTCGATTTTAGGATCATCGTCTACTTTCAATTTTAGATAATCGTCTACTTTCGTTTTCGTTAAGGTCTACTTCGATTTTCGATAATCGTCTACTTTAAATTTTTGATAAAAATAGAAAATTGAAAAATCCGGGTTCCGTGAAATGCCGGGAGTTCCGAAAGATCAAACCCTCAGATTCGATTCAAAACTGGGTTCTATTCGAACCCACATTACATCTCTATTGGTATCTGGAAAATAGTCCGGTCAGTGGTCGAGCCTGAGCAAAACAAGTACTGTATTGAAGGCAAGCAGCAACACACACACCTCAGAGTAAGTGCTACTTACATGTATTTATTTATAGATTAAGATGATTCAAAGTCATTTTATCAGTATACATACACTTTAAAGGGGAACTTGTGGTCCAAAATTACTTGAGGGTAAATTGATAGAATTGCTCCCCTGAAATTTTTGCAATTATTTCCATTGTTTATTTATTTCAGTTTTAAAAGATATTTACATTTTTGTGTTGATATAGGCAGCAGCATCACCAGGTTCCCTGCATTCCTGCTTCCTGTCCTGAAACTGTCAGTCAATCTGTCCTGTGTCTTCCCTCCCTTTGCACCCCCCTGGTCCCCCACACTCATGGACCCCATGGTCCCTCTACAGTTGCAGGCCCCCCATGGCCCATTATCTTACAGACCCATGTGGCCCCGCCCATTCACGGGTGATGTGTCCCCGCCCTTTCATGTGTGCAGTGGCGCCGCCCACTTATGGGTGCTCCGTGGCCCCGCCCCAGTCAGGGTGACGTGGCCTTGCCCACTCGTAGGTGCCATGGTTACTCAGACACCCCCCCCCCCCCAAGAAAACTCTGTGGATTCAGCCTTTTCAGGCAGAGTGAGAACAGATGAGAACTCTGCCTGAAAAAGCTGTTTTCCCAGTGAGAGAGAAGCTGTAGATTCCCTTACCTTCTCTGTCAGGACTTCACACAGCAGAGGAGGAGGGACTTCCTGTCTCCCTGACACACGAGGGAGTCTGAGGCTGTGCTCACGCCGGGGCACTGTGCAGGAGAAGCCTTAGGAATGTCACATGTCAGCCTCCCACCATTAACTTTCTGGTCAGTCATTTCGGTATATCTTGGGCTGTGGAGCACGTAAGAGGTGGTTGATGGCTCTTTTAAAAGTAGGAATTTAATTTAAATTCAACTTGTATGGAGACCCAGTTTCCCTTAAGAATGTCATTATGGTAATGTACAACAGTGGCCGTAGAATGTAGAAACGTTCGGAGCCGTAGAATACCGCAATGATATTCTATGGAGATCGAAATCTACATCGTGTACTGTAGATTTTCTATCTCTTATCTGTATTTACAATCATGGTCGTTAATTTCTGATAATGATCGTAAATTAACGAACATTAAAGTGATTGAAAATTAGCAATTGTTTTAACAATCTTTAAACCAAACGTTGCTAAAACGATACTGCGCCTTTGAATATGGCCCACGACCTGTCTCCCCTCTCAGGTACAACAGGTTGCCAGGCATCCCTATTTGTCCCCTGCGGGACAATTCCGAGGTCGCAGTCAGGCTGAAATCCCCCCAAACAGCAGCCTTGGCACCCCCACCAATGGAATGCCCATTCCCTGACCAGTTATGCCCCTAACCTGACCTTATTGTGGTCCCTCTAAACCCCGCCCATTATGCCCCTAACTCCACCCGGTCCGCCTACCGTGACGTCACTTCGGGAAGAAGAAATCTGGCAATTCTGGTTTAAAATAAAACAGATCAATACTAATCACTCGGCATGGACATCCGCCTACTGACTAACGATGCTAGGATAAAGGACATCACAGAAAACCTCAGAAACTTCTGTTCACATCACTATTACTCAATTGATAACTTTTCTTTCATACACTTGGTTGCTTCAAATAAATTTTCAAATATTTTAAAAAAAATAAATAAATAAGTCAGATCCTCTCGTTAATTTGTTAAATGTTAGTTTGTGTTAGCCTTCTTAGTTATTCTACATAGTCTCTCCCATTTATGAAAAATCAGTTTGATTTCATATCCTTTGCTGTTCCTCTCGTTGACTTAAGTAGCTGACTTTCGGTTCTAACGGTCCTTCTTCTTCCCAGAATGCATCACTTCCTTGGAATGTTTCCTAACAGTAATTTTTACTGATTGGCTGTTGGATGGGTCAAACATGCTCAGATCTCACTGATCAACTGAATCAAACCCAGGCACTGGGTCAAGGGCAAACTATAACGTTCTCTACTAGGGGTCCTGCAAACAGGAAGTCAGTATTGCATTTATTTATACACAGACACAAATGCTGATGTCATTATTTGTCATTGGGATGAAAAAATACTGCTCTTTTTTCTGAAAAGTATATGTATTGCACTGAACTCCCCTTTAAAGGCTCATTAAACTGAAAAAAATTAGGACTTTCCTTTAAAGGAAATTTAAAGGATAATTTAACAAAGCACTGCAGTTTGAGGTTTATCTCCCTAATGGAATCTAGTGTTGGCTGTAAAAGCTCGATTTTGATCTGGCTGGCAGACTATTTATTAAAATTACACAAGAATAATTGTCTATATTCCAACACAAAATTTGTTTTTAAAGGTATGTGTAAACCCTTTGTCATACCTTTTAACAGGCAGATATGAGCATTGATTGGTGAAACATCAAGTGGTGTATGGCCAGATTAAGATTCATCAAGATCAAGAAAAAAAGTGCGTGTAGTAAGAAAAATGGTGGCCCCCAGTGGACAATATCAGACACAAGTATCTTCATTGTTAAAGACCTGATATCGCTCTCAGTGGAAACATTTAATACTATATTTTCTATATGTGTAATCTATTCCGCTTTGCATTTCCTTAATATCTACATAGCTCTGGTGTTCTGCACCAAAAGAAGACGTCCATGTTGACACCAATGACATTTTAATTCTCATCTCATAGTCCTACTGGATTTCAAGTGAGATCCCCAGATTTTGAACCACATAGTCCTACAGAGCCCATGGCTATAACTATCACATATGACACATACACAGAGTCATGTGATAATACCTATCCGGTAATTATATTATCACCCACCCCATGGCCCCATCCCTATTGCGTACTTGTTCTGGGACCTGTCATCCAATAACAGAAGGTTCCCAGATAAACAAACCAGTGTAAATGTCCATCCCATTTAGTATCTGGTGCTAAATCCATTAAAACTGCAGCTTAGTGATTTTCCTCTCGTGCTAAAGTCTGTCCCGATCGATCTGAGAAATTGGACTGCCCACCTTACTCGCCACGTCTCCTGTGGGGAGAAAGGGCAAGTACATTTAGTAGAATAATGCAAAATAATTACCACATGAAAACAAAACAAATAATCTCTCCATTAAGGGTAATGCTAACTTTAAAAACAAAAACTGGTCACATGTCAGTTACCTCCACTCAAACCCAACTGATATATTCAGTACTTATTACCTGCATTACTAACCTGCAGAGTAAGCTGGCCCCTCTCTCCGTGCAGTCAATCAAGACTGTCATGCTGCACTCACAATTAATGATTGACTGCTGTTTTCACCTGCTGCCTCCTCTGCACATGCTCAAACTTCACAAAGCTCATTGAGCAGGGAGGAGACATTAAAATCAATAGGAATGAAATAGTTGAAGGTTTGGGATAAACACAGTTAAAATTACAATAGTAACTTACGACACCTCGAAAATGCTGGGGGAACATGTCACTATCACATATTATTATTATTATTGTGGATTTATATAGCACCAACATCTTCTGTAGCGCTTTAATTACATGTATCACATCAGGCCCTGCCCTGAAGAGCTTACAATCCAAGCACATTTATTTGATGCATACAACATATCAGTATGTCCTTATGAGGGGGAAACCGAACTTGCCCGGAGGAAACCCACGAAAGCAGGGAAACATACAAACTCCTGCAGATGTGTCCAAGGTTGGATTGAACTCAGGATAGCTCATGCTATCACTGTCCATATCAATTCGAGGATTACAGAACTATACATTTGAGGGTTACTGAAAACAACAGCTCCTACATTTGAGGGTTACCGATATCGAATGATAAATTCTAGAGTTACCAAATTGATCGCTACTTTAGATGGTTGACTGAAATCAGCCACTACATTCGAGGATTACCGAATTGACCGCTACATTTAGGATTACCAATTGACCGCTACATTCGAGGGATTACCGAACTGACCGCTCATTTGAGGATTACCGAAATTGACCGCTACATTTGAGGATTAACTGAATTGACCGCAACTACGAACATTCGAGGGTTGGACTTCGAAGGCTACATTCGAGGGCCGCTGAAACGACGGGCAACATTCGAGGGTTACCAAATTCAAATGTTACAAATTTCATGGGTTACCGATTTGAGAATTTGAGAATATCAGATTTTTGATAACTATCACAAATAAGTCACGCAAGTTGGAAAACCCAAACTATTTCAGATTGAGTTCGGATAGTTCAAGTTTGTCCAATCGAAACTGGGGTTTGGTCCATCACCACTTGTGATGAATGTAAATTAAGTTGATCATACAGGGTACAATTCAAGTGAGGGTAATGTGATATGAATACAGATGACAGGTCTGTTATGTCATTTCCTATGATATGGTTTTTGGAGTGTAACCAGGGGATAACTTTTTGCCAGTCTAATGAAGGGGGCTTTGTTCCCCCGAAATGTTGCTCAATGAAGAAATATACTGGCTCTAGAACTGTGTCATATTCGCAGAAGTCCGGCCCGTATTCCCTGGGCACTGCACCCAATCTCTGATAATAAGTGTGTGCTGTAAAGAAGATATAATATATATATATATATATATTATATATATATATATACATACAATTCCAATAGCTTTATGGAATCCCACCAGATTTGAGAGTTCACCCCCTGAGGCCTGTGCCACATCAGGTAAGTATCAATCCAATATAAAGTTGCAGGGAGGCACACTCAGAATAAGAGTTATAACAAAGTTCATTTATTAAGTGTTCAACAAACAAGCCAGGTACACAACTTTTCGGGGCCAACCCCCCGAGGAACACTGAGGAAGGGGTTGGACCCCCCACACATTCATATATATATATCCCTTATATTATATAAATAAATGTATAATTTCATGAGGAATACATTGGGTTTCTTCGGAGGTACTAGGTTGGTGGGGGTGGGTAAAAGTAATATACAGAGGGACAGTGTTATGTATTGTGTAAGCACTAAATAAATTTATATCAATATTAACAATATCTAGTAATGACATTAAAGTATATAGAAATGTAAATAAGGCAAAATCTTAAATAAATAAAGCACTTGCAACTCCCCACTCCTGTTTTGTAATGGATCTTCAAATGGACTGTTAGCCAACCCATGAAGTTAACATGGAGGCATGGAAGCTTACATAGGAACATATTTCTCACTTCCTTTTAGTGTTGTATCCAATGGTGTGCTCAATATTAGATTGACAGCAGTGTTAGCAAATCAAAACTTTTCTGAGTGGTTAGACGGGAAGTAGGAAGTGTTAGTAGGAAGTTGCAAGACTTATACGTTACTTCCTTTTGTAAACATTTTGAACAGTCTTAGTAAAACATTCTTCTACTCTCAACTCTCAAACACCCTCCCCCCCTCCCCTCTCAATAGACAAAAGGAGAGCTGATGTTTGCGGACAGGAAGGATACCTATAAATCAGGGATAGGCACCATAGATCTCGAAATGTTTAAACTACAACTCCCAGAATTCCCTAATACAGAGTGCTTGTAGAGGAATGCTGGGAGTTGTAGTTTTAAAAAACATCTGGGATCTACTGTTGCTTATCCCTCTTTATATAATAGGGGGACTGAAAGGAAAACATATCCTGCCCATTTCTCTGAGACAATGAAGTGAGTTTGTTAATGGTTTTTATTACATTTTTAAGCAATAGAATCCAGTTTCTGTTTCCTAGACAGGAAGTGGACATAAAGAAGAAACTCACGCTAACAGAGAATGCTGGGGAGTTGTAGTTTTTAAATATGTGCATATTCAAACCCTTGGGTAGGAATTGCTAAAGCTGGGCTTTTAATGTCTGTCAGTCAGTAAATGGGCTTTATTTCCAGGATGTATGAAAACATTTTTTTCCAGCATTCTGTGGCAGCCAGGGAGGCTGGGAGGTGTAGTTAAAGTTGTGAAAAAGCTGGCAGGTCAAATAGAAATGGGAGAATATGTGTGTGTGGATCATGTTATGTGGGTGGGAATGCCCTGGACTTTCAGACTTACCATTTGAGCCTCCCCCTGGATATTTGCTGGGAGTGGAAAGGGAGAGTATGTTCAAGAATGGATGTTAATAACTACCACCGGCTAATGCATGTAAGTAGCCTCTCTCTGGCCCACAGCTTAACAGCTATATGCATAGGGAGGGCAGAACAGATCCCAGATAACCTGCTTTTGTTGGCACTTTTGTGTTTGGTCTCACTGGAGCATGACCCCGAGCTTTCAATAAAAATAATTATCTAGCAAACATACACACATCATTTTCCCACTGTGCACCAACACTCACACTTTGGCTAGTATATAATATATATATAATTGGGGTTCGTAAATTTACGATTGTCGGCAATGCTCATAAGGCCTTTATAATAGGCCCTCAATCCCCAGACTGAAAACCATTTTCGAAAATGCACAGCAGATCCATATGTGTAGTTTTGATGTATAGATTTCTTCATAGATACTTGAGCTGATAACATGACCAACATATAGACTTAGGACAGACATGTTTTAACTATGCATGCAAACTTACATTGAATGAATTTTCCTCACTCAGGTCCTGGAACTTGTCCCCTACTGTCCCTTGTCTTGTATTCTTTACCCAACCAACCACTCCAAGCTTCCGAGCTTCATCTTCTGTGTGCTATCAATAAAGATAAACAACATTGGATCGGAATAATCATCGTTGGATTAGGAAAGAAGGAAGAGGAATTATAGACCTCATTACAAACCATGTGTCATCCTTATTGACTATGTTCATCTATCCCATTTATTACAAACTTAGGTTTTTAACACTTTATCACTTGTAAGTAACATGGTAAATACACAGATGGCCATCTTGCTTTTCCTATGTTCATTTTATTTGAACGGTAACTACTATATATTACATGTAACCAAATAATCAATGTAAGGGAACTATAGCCATACATTGGGATCTTTTCTCTCATAAGGGTGAACCAAAGACTACAAGCACCCCCTTTTAGACATGTGAATAACCATTTCATCTTGAGCAATGTAAATGGTTCTTCACTGTGAGGGCAGTAAGGTTGTGGGATTTCAGTAAGGTTGTGGAACAGTAAGGTAAAATGTTCAGTAAGGTTGTGGGTGTTCAGTAAGGTTGTGGATTTTTAGTAAATTGTGGATGTCTATAAGGTTGTGGGATGATTAGTAAGGTTTTGGATGTTCAGTAAGGTTATAGGATGTCTAGTAAGGTTGTGGGGATAATTATTAGGGTGTGGATTTCAGTAAGGTTTGTGGGTTGTCAGTAGGTTGTGGGATGTTTAGTAAATGGTGGGATGTCTAGTAAGGTGGTGGGATGAATTAGTAGGTTTGTGGATGTTCACTAAGGTTGTAGGATCTCTAGAAGGTTGTGGGTTGTTCAGTAAGATTGTGGAGTGTTTATTAAGATTGTGGGATGTCTAGTAAGGTTGTGGGATGTTCAGTAAGGTTGTATGATGTCTAGTAAAGTTGTGGGATGTTTAGTAGGTAGTGAGATGTTTAGTACAGGTGTGTGGATGTTCAGTAGGTTGTGGAATTAACAATGTAATAAACATATAATAACTCTCTGGTGCATGTTCACTAATCGGTCATATAAGAGGGACATGTGACATCCTTTATGATTAGAAGAAAAGAAGTTCTTCTTCAGGTTAGGAAAGGTTTCTTTACAGTGAGAACGTGAAACTATCTTCCAGCAAATGTGGTAATGGCAAATTCATTTAACATATTAAGAAACAAAATAGATGAAAAATATCTGGGACAGATTCTTAAGAATAGAAAGTCACCTGCAGATGTATCATTTGTATATAAAAACCTAAAATAAACATTTGTTTGAAAGAAAGCCTAGAAAATGTATGAACGTTAATTTAAGGCTGACTTCCCTTTAAAATGATATATATATCAAAAAGGAACACCCATAACGATTTCCTTTTAGTGTTTTTTGGACTCTAAAATATAATTGGCTGGTTTCTTTTACATTGTGTTCAGATTCTGGCTGCATTTTATTTGGTTTCACCATTAGTTTTGGTTCCTTTTTTTGGTCTACCTCTTTGGAATGATGTCAGAGATCATGTGAGTATCTTGCTCGAGTCGATTGTCTTTGGTTGACATTTGTGCACAAGAACTCATACTGTCACAATAAAGAATATGGCAGTTTACTTACCATTCTAAAGCAAACACCTGCAAATAAATAAAAAAGAAGTGGTAGTCAGGCAAATCCAAAGTATCTACTGTAAGTCTTAAGGGCAGTTTCCAACATGACTAACCAAGAACGAAGTGGCTATCAAGACCCAGAAAATGAAATCATCCAGTTATATAGATCGTGTGCATGGATCAACCAGCTAAAAGCGCCACTCTCTTAAGCTGGTACACACATTAAACGATAAATCACCCGATATCGTCGGATCCCGTATCGGCTTATCGTTACGTGTGTACACTCGTTTCCCGAACGACGCGCGCCCCGAACGTCGGTCGGCCGTAAACGCTCGTCGGAAAGTCCGAAAATTTCCATCGGCCGCGCTAGACTCCCTATAGAGGGTCAGCGTGGCCGATGGAACACACATCCCGTGTGTGTATTCAGATCTTTGGAAGATGGCAACGATCTTGGCAGATCCGTCTGTCATCTTTAGAAATCTGGACTGTGTGTACCTACTTTAAAGGGAAAAGGGCCTAAAGCAGGAAATGACCCCTTATGTCAAACCAAAACCAATTTAAAAAGAAAAACAAAGCGAGTATATATGTTACATGTACATGTAGTTAAAGAGATTTATAATAAAGACTAACAACTGGATCAAAGCATATAAAATGGTAAATACAGTAAAAGTTTAAAACAATAACGGTAAAAGTTTAAAATATCAAGGGTAAGGTTCTACGTATACAAATTACAGAGGATGCATTGTGGGTGGTCTGATAATGAGAAACACTCCAGGATACAATTAAGATTATTTATGGACTTTAACATTTAATTCTTAGGACTTGTTCTATTACCGAGTCCATTTGTTAATATCTAGCTTACCTCCCGTTTGTAGGGTTGGTCTGTATACTCCATTTCTTCTGTGTTTATGCTTTGGTGTTTTAATACAAACTTTTAATTCATTATGTTATTCAAACTTTATAATTTAATATCTTTTAAATAAGAGTTTTAAGAGCAAACAATATATTATTTGGATAATCTAGGGTTAATATAGGTGAATACAGGTAACATAGAGATTTTATTTGAGAGCTTTTAAAGACCTAACCTTGGAGTGCGATTCCCTATTTATAGTACGGTCTTCCAATATTATTCATACACATTCTTGTGAATCATTATGGCTGCTCTGACGCACAGAAAGACATGCTCAATACAAAATATATAAAATATACACCTGTAATCTACAAAAATAATATACAAATAGAATACTGAGAAGATTAGAAAACGACTCAAAAGAATCTGTTAAGAGGATAGTCAGTGGAAATAATTGTACTTTTAAAAAAGAGCAGTTATTTTTTAATCCCAATGACCTTTAATGCCTTTCAACTTTTGTTTGTGTATAATAAAATGCAAAACCGAATATACTGACTTCCTGTACTGGGTCTTATGGTCTTGCCCTGGACCCGCACCTGGGGTATTGAGTTGCTCAGTTAGAGATCTGAGCATCTTTGCCATCCAACAGCAAGCAGTAGAACTACTGTTAGGAACATTCCAGGAAGTGGTGTCAATCCTGGGAAAAAGACCGTTGAACCTAAATGTCAGCTCACTAATGTCAACAGCGACAGCAAAGGGTATAAATCAACTGATTTTAACAAATGGGAGAAATATGTAGAATAACTAAGAAGCATTACACAACTAACAATTTAACAAATATTGATAATTTCCACTGAACTGTCCCTTTAATTACAGTATTAATATCAGCTGTACAACTAATATTTTACCTGAGTTGATGGCTTTATATAACTTTCATTTTCCAGGTTGTGACAGTATAATAATGTGAATAGCTGCTATTATATTCATTATATTATATATATTATATGAAAGGACACTGAAACTATAAAGAATGTAACATCTCCAAGTAAATATAGGTCTACTAATCCACAATAACCCAAACTCTAGAAATATGATGGGGAACTTTCCTACCATGTATTTTAAATGGATTACACCAAAAAAAGAAACAAAGTATGGACCGTATGGGCACACCGAATCGTACAAAAATGTGTGTGTGACATTTCTACACACTTACCCTGCACACAACCGAACACCTCGTAATCAAACCGATTTCAGTTTGCTGGTGGATTTGGTCGGGTTGACATGGCCAACAGGTGAATATCAGTAACAGGCCGGGGCTGTCAGCATTGAAAGTCTACAGCCCTGCTGCTCTTCTACAGGAAACCCAACCACCGAGCAAGGAGAAGCTGGCAGCCTTGGCACAGATGGACTGGCAGAATCTGACAGTTTAACTGCTGCAGTGCCAGGAGATTTCCTAGTTTTCCATTACAATGTATTAACCCCTGCACTTCTAGGGGGGAAGGTGTGTTAAAAAAAAGCTGAATCTGTCAATTTACCTAAAAGTCATTTTTGGGACCACAGTTACCCTTTAACTTTACCCTAAATAGGCTGGCATCAATCGTCCTTGGTTCTAGCGGCTGGGGGGGGCATACACATTACTAGGACGTGGGTCAGTGAACCAACCATGTGACCTACTTTGTACCACGTTGTAAATATCTGCCAATTCGGAACGCCCATATGACTGACTTTAATCCATTTATAACTATGGGCTATATCGGATTTCTCCAGGTGAAGGTGGAGGTGATATAAAATCTCATTATACTTGTAATTTAAACCATAACATTGACGTATAGTCCAAATGGTATTATTACTAAATCCTTAATAAAAACCAGTCCAACTCTAATTCCAGCTAACTGCAGGAGGCTATTCTTTGTCTTGTATTTGTGTGATACTTATATCTTCTCACTACCTACCCCTGAATTCTATGTAGGGTTGTCACATCAGCAGGGGCGTAACTACCAGGGAGCAGAGGGAGCAATCGGCAGGGGGGCCCAGAAGTTCAAGGAGCAGTTGATGGACACAAAAACCAAACTGAACCCAAGTTTGAGCCGACTATATGAGTTTGGACAAACTCAAACTATTTGACTCTATTCGGGTTTGTAATGTCATAATTATTGCTACCCCTGGAATGTATTGTTTCGCTAACCCTCGAATGTAATCGTTCGCTAACCCTCGAATGTATCGTTCGCTAACCTCGATGTATCGTTCTCTAACCCTCGAATGTTCTTTCGCTAACCCCGATTTCGTCGTTTTTGGTAACCCTTGAATGTATGCGTTTGTTTCGGTAACCCTCGAATGTATGTTCAATTTTCCCGCTAACCCTAGAATGCAATGTTCGATTTAGATAACCTCAACTTTATAGTTCTATTTTTTGGTGAACCCTTGAAAGTTATCGTTCGTAACCCTCGAATGGCTTGTAACCCTTCAAGTAGCTTGCGCAAACCCGACAATACCCGATCATGAAGTAAGATGTGTTTAATAACAGGTTCAGGTGATAGTGACATGTTCCCCAGACCATTTCCCAGGTGCCACAGCCATTTACAGTAAGTTACCATTGTAGTTTAGCTGTAAATCATCCACCTTTTCGAACTATCACTCCCCATTGACTTTAATGGGTCCGTTTTAGAACGTTGAACTAGCCAAACTTTTACTGAAGTTCAGGAGTTTGGAAAATTTGTCCCATCTCTATCAAAGAAGCTATCGTCTCACCTATGTACCACAGGCATTATTGAAATACGGGAAGGTAAGGCATAGCTCCTCAACCTCCGTCTCAATCATTGCAATTAAAGGATAGTTTGCTTTTTGCAGTGAACTATTCCTTTAATGATTGAGCCGTGTTTCCTAGTTGTGTTTTTTTTTTAACTTTGTTTTGGAAAAGATCCCCCGGTCCAGTTACAGTTCTGGGTCAACTGTTATTTCACTGGACCCTTTATCTCCTACCAACTTACAATAGTGTTTGAATCTGGTTGTGTGTGGAGCTGTTGGCGTTGGACTCTCCTAAAATCAAATTAAAATATGTAGTTGTCAGGACAGATTTTCCTACCACATTTCCTTAAGTATATTGAGAGGCTTCTTCACCCCTTTCTGTATGTATTCCAGCCCTTACAAATCATTATTCTCTCTAAATCTAAATGTTCTGAGATAGATATAGACGAACGAGTCCAACGGGCTCCTGTAAACATTAACATACGGGGGTTTTTCTGCCTTCTATTGGCTGCCCAACTTTTCATCATCCCTTCCTCTCTTTTTCTTTCTCATTTGTTTCGATCCAGGTGAGATTCCTATTGAATCCCTAGATTACAAACGGCTGGGCACACACCTTAAGATCTTTGGCCAGACCGATCGTTCGTCGCACTTTGCGGGAGAGGACTGCTCAGTCGCGGCAGAAAAGCTGCTACATAAAGCAGCAGACCGCAGAGAAAGTGAGACAGGTAATGAGAGCTGAGCTGTTAGCACGTTTCACTTCTCAACTATAAACCGCTTATATTTGCAGCAAACTGGGATGTCGGAATCTTGCTCTACCGTACATCACATGTACCATAAGCATTTAAAATCCTCAGATTGTGTCTTTAAATACAAAGACATGTGACCGGCGCCTGCGACAAACGTTTGTATTAATTCTTTACATTTTATTCTCCTTTGCGGTTTATAATCTAGGAACCTGTTTAGTAATTAAAGGTTTAGTGATTGGGGTGTAAATTACCCAAACCTCTAGCAACCAATAAAACTGGAGCTTACCGTCATCCAACTGCACAAAACTGTAACAATGTTGTTGCTGATTGGCCGCATTTTGGGGCGATGTCACTTGTTCCATGTTACCAGTAACATTATATCCACCACATTATTACCTGCATTACGTACTCAGTATATTTAGATAATTATTGTCCCCACTCTGGCAGAGTATCTGGCCCCTCCCTCCATGTAGTCAATCAAGTTGTGACACTGACATTCAACACCCAATGTTGGTACTTCTGGCTGTTTCACCTGCTGCCATCCTCTGCACTGCTTCAACTTCAAAAAGCTTCATTGAGCAGAGGGAGGAGCTGATACCTTTGCCAGTATAGGAATAAAACTTATCATTAAATATCTGGTTATATGGTTCTCACCTACATGTAACAAACTGGTAAAATAGCAGTTGTGAGTTGCAGCAGAGTAACTACAAGTCACATGTTATTAAGGGTGAAACAAACTATTAAACACCTTTTACTTGGAGCAGGAATGAAATGGTTAATAATCCGCAGGAGTCGCGGTACGCAGAGCGAAGCTTTATGTCATCTTTAGCCCTGTTCCCCTGTGGCCCATATCTGTTAAACACGCAGGGACACCGTGTAAAGAGACCGACAATTTCTACAAACTACCCTGCCACACGTGCCGAACACCATCGTATCAACCGATTTCAGTTTTGCTGTGTGGATTTGGTTCCAGGTTTGACATGGCCAAACAGGTGATAGCAGTAACCGTCTGAGAGCCTGTTCATCATTGAAAGTCTCTAAAAGCCCTGCGGCTCTTCTTACGGGGGAAACCCAACCCCCGATCAGGAGAATCTGCAGCCTTGGCACAAATGGACTGGCAAATCTGACAGTTAACTGCTGCATGCGTCAATGAGGGAGATTTCCCTCAGTTTCCATTCAATGAATTATACCCCTGCACTTCCGGGGGAAATGTGTTTAACAAAAAAGCTAAAATCCTGTAGCCTTAATGTTATGTTTTAAATGCACTGATAGTGTGAACACTTAATCTACACATCTGTTACGTATCAAGGTCCGGCATGGTAATAGAGGGTTGGTCGGCGTAGTTTATTATTAGTCATTGTTCTGCGGCATTATGGATATGCAGGTGTTTGCTTTGCTCCTTAGCTTATGTGCTACTGCCTCCCTGGTGGTCAATTGCCGCAGTTAAAAAAAAGTTTCTGTAAAAGTACAATTCTATAGAGGAGCTAGCAGTTACCTGGCATGCTGACTTTTTCTAGATCCAACCCCGAACTTGCATCCAAAATTCAACCGATCTGGACCCACAACTTTCTAACAAACCTGACCCATTCAAACTCACTGTGGGTTCGCTGATGCTGCAAATCCTATAAACTTCGTGGGGGCAACCACAATGGAGGATCAGTAGCACACACACCACCTTCCGCTTTGACGCGCTATCACATCAACTAACCCCCTTTAAAATGTATCACACCAACTTTCCTTTAACACATTTCACACTAACTTTACTTTAAACCGTATCACACCAACTTCCCCCTTTAACGCATATGCATCAACTACCCCTTTAAATATTCACATCAAATTCCTTTAAACACATATACACCAACTTTCTCTTACAGGCGTGTCGCATCAATTTCCCCTTAGCGTGGTATACACACCTTCCCCCTTTATCGCTTTATCACATAACTCCCCCTTAGCGAGTGTCCGCATCCATTTCCTTTAGTGTCTATCACATCAACTTCCCTTTAGCTGCAGCGCTCAATTTCCCATAGCGTCGTATCGCCTCAACTTCCCTTTAGGCGTATCGCATCCAACTTCCGCCTTTAGTGCGTAATCGCATCAATTTCCCCTTTAGCCCGCGTATCGCACATCAACTTCCCTTTAGCGACTATTGCATACTTCCTCCCTTTAGCGGCGTATCGCATCAACTTTCCTCCTTTATTGCGTATCGCATCATTTCCCCTTTAGTGCATATGCTAAATATTTCCTTTAGTGCGTATCGCAATCAATTTCCCTTAAGTGCATATTGGCATAAACTTTCCCTTTAGCCGCGTATTGCTCAACTTCCCTTTAGTGCATATTGGCATAAACATTCCCTTTAGCGCGTATCGCATCACTTCTCCCTTTAGCGACTATTCATAACTTCCCCTTGAGCGCGTATCTCATCACTTCCCTTTATTGCCGTTCATCGCTATCAAATTTCCCCCTTAGTGCATATTGCATAAAATTTTCCCTTTAGCGCGTATCGTCATCACCTTTCCCCTTAGTGCATAATTGCATAAGACATTTCCCTTTAGTGCTTATTCGCATCAATTTCCACTCTTAAGTGCATATTGCCTCAACTTTCCTTTAGCGCGTGTTGCTCAACTTCCCCGTAGTGCGTATCGCATCAATTTCCCCCTTTAGCGCGTATTGCATCAACTTTCCCCTTTCGCGCCTATTGCACATTTTTCCCTTTCACAATGGGGTACAACATCTCACTGTAAATATCTTTTTTACTGCAATCAATCAATTGAACTCTTGACACACGAATGTCCCCCAGAAAACACAATTTGTTTTGCAAAAATGACCCATGGAAAGAACGAAGTGAAATGAATGTGTAACGTGGCCTTTGTTTGGGGGTAAAAGGGACCCAGGTTGAAGTGAATGAGCCCCTTACAGTGCAGCTGTATTGCAGTGTTGGCAGCTCCATCCCATTCACATTTCTTATTGTCTTTACTTAGTAAAATGGGATTTATTACCTTGGTTCTGTACATTACATTTTTTCTTAGCCGACTGGGGTGGATCTCCAGAGTAGCTACATGCCCAACCCCCAGAAGGCTTATCTTTGGATTAAATTATTTTGTATTAATTTATATAGTGCCAACTCTTCCATGTGCTATACAAATACATAGTCCCTACATTACATACCGGGTAATACATTTTCCAAAGTCATACATAGTACATACCCAGGTCATTACATAATATAAGTAAACAGAGTGTGTAGTTTCTTATAAGCAATCTGTGATACAATAGGAGAGAGGACCCTGCCCAAAGAGCTTACAGTCTAAGAGGAATATGGGGGTAGCCCTAAGGTTGCTGGAACGGTAGGCTGTAAATAGATGGCAGTGGATCGTGAGAGGCAGGTTGAATCATATGGGGTAGTAAGATGGGGTAATGTTTAGGCCAGGTTATATGCGTGCCTGAAGAAATGGGTTTAAGTTCTTTTGAAGTTTAAGGGATGTGATGACGGACAGATGGAGGACGGGGTTCCAGAGTCCAGAAGGCAGCACTAGTGATGCGTGCATGGTAAGAAGTGACCCCAGGGTGCTGAGAGGAGGAGATCATTTGCGGCGCGTAGGTTGTGCCTGGGGACAGTTTCGGTGGATCAGCTCTGGATTATGGAGACTGTATTGGTAATGCTTTATAGGATGGGTAAGCAGCCTTTGCACTGGATCCTTTTTGTGATGGGAACCAGTTGGAGGACTGACAGAGAGGAGAGGCATTATTGAAGCAAGAAGAAAAATGAATGAGCCGGCCAGCAGAGTTTGAGATGAATTTGAAAGCGCTGCCAGGCGTAGTTTGGTAGCAACCCAGGAGTGTGTGGCAGTAGTCTAGCGGCCTTAATTAGGGCATATAATTTTGATTGTCAGTTTACTCTCAATCTTGACTCTGGGCAAACCACAAGTGAGAGGAGGTGACCAAGTGTGTGTCACAGACATTGTTACATCACTTGGGCCTGCTTCTCATTGTGATGGACAGCTCTATCTCCTATCACAGCAACACCGAAACAAATCAAGTAAGCTTGTAACTGCCCTGAACTATCTGTTGACATTTGGAATAACTTGATTCACTCCCATTCACTACCACCAGATGGCGCACACAGGTTAATTAATCTTTAAAAATGTGGGGGGAAGGGGGTATGGAGGCAGATTTTAAAGGTTGTAAAGTAGCCTAATGCTTTTCCCCAGGTCCTTATACATAAATTGGGACCAATCTCCGTGAAAATGTCCCAGCCGTTTGGAAGTTTATCTGGACATACAAGTATACATTCATACATACATTGAGTTTTCTATTATAGATCGGTAGGCTAAACAAATTCTAAGGAGATTGTCCTAAAGGGCATCAGGGGCACTATGCGCTGAAATGTAATTGGGCGCATTTTTAATGTTGACACAAAATTTACCCCTGGCAATTAAATCACATTAAAGGGCAACTCTCCACTCAAAGAAAAAGGGTATTTAGGTAATTCCCCCACCCCGCTAACCAAATCCGCAAAACTACGAACTTAGAACACTGACACATAACCTGAATGCTGCACGATGTTTTGTACCCTTCTTTTTCTTCTTATGGACGATTACAGCTGTAGTCATCATGTGACCATGGCATAACTACTACTCGGAACGCAATACAATGGTTGGGGGTGGAATGGTAAGAGGTCCCACGACCTCTTCCAGAGTCTCTGGCAATCAACTGTGTTTAAACAGCTGGTCATCTGTATGCAGTAAAGATCTGTCATCTTTAAAGATTCTGCCAGTTCGTAATGGGGACTTAATAAATAGCTGATTCACTAACTTCACTTCATCATACATGCAACAGTTGACATCATAGTCAATACTGATGCATTCATCTGGCGTCTCTCCTCTTGATCATTGCAAAGCGGTAAAAGAGCTTGTAGATTTAGAGAGGGCAGTGAAGAACATTTTCTACATAACAAGTCCGTCTTAATCTCTCACAACTTTTTAAACTTTTGTAAGTTTTGGGGTTTGGAATGTGATTATCTGTATAAATATAATGTTTATTTAAAAGGGGGGCGAACATTACAGACTGCCCTTAACGCCTTGTGATAATACTCCTTGTGAGAAGCAATTCCATGGACAACCATGATTCATTGTAAGCCTAAAGGGTTTTCTTTATTAAATAAACAGATTAAATAAAATGGAATTATGACATGCGTGGAAATAGTAATTAGTTGTGGTTGTGCATGATATAAGCAGATTTTCTTGTTGACGATATTAAAAGAGAATTATACTTACTCTCAGTAAACAGACCTTTTTGGCTCCTCCTACAGCCAATGTCTACTGACAATTCTTCATCTCTTGCATAAGAGAAACATATGTTACTGAGGGAGGGAATAGGAACTTTCAGACCTGCTAGAATTCTCCCTTTACGATAATGACCCTTTTTATACCATAGCAAGGGAGAACAAATACAAATCTATGATCCTATTGCACTGTTAAAAGAAGACTTTAAGCAACATTGGTGCGCCACCATTTTCACACGAGATGCCTAATGTGCCCTAACCATATCACCTCAACACCTGCTCAAGTCTACCGAGCCATCCCTTAGAAATGTAGGGTAATAGTTGACTAATTCGGCAAACCTTTACCTCAGAGCTGTCCCAAATAGAAGGGCTGGAGAGAATCTAGGCAGTGCTAAAAGGTGGAGTGGTATGGACCAGAACCGTCAAACATTCTGGTCAACTTTTATAAGCAGAGCTGAAAACTGTGCCTTTCCTCTACACTTCATTCTGGAACACACCACACTTCCCTGATTCCCATTGCGCTGTGCACACCTTGCCAGTGGCTGAGCAGGCCCCCACTTATATATTCAATAATACGCTTTGGACAAGAGGGAAGAAATGCAACGAGACACATTCCCCTTCAAAATGTCACCTCAAAAATGTATGTTTTCTTTAACCGTCTGCACAAGGTTAGGAAAAGTTAAGGCACGGAATAGGTGGATACTTTAATGTGGCATTGTAAACTGATCCTGAATAAGCCTTATAGTTTCTGTGGGATAATTTAAAAGCTTTAGGTGCAGGGTCATCACAGTGAAAAGTAGACGATTATCTAAAATCGAAAGTAGACGATTATCTAAAATCGAAAGTAGACGATTATCTAAAAACGAAAGTAGACGATTAGCGAAAATCGAATTCTCGAAAGTAATGATCAATTTCGGTAACTCTCGAGAATAGAATGCGGAATCTGGAAAACAGCCCGATCGTGAGGAAAGATAGATTTAAAGTTTTGGTTCTATTTACAGGTTCCCCAGACCATTCCCCAGGTCTCTGTGTCATTCACAGTAACCTACTATTACTATTACTATTATTATTATTTGTCCCTCAAAATGGACAGAAACTTTAAATTTTTTTTTCTCCCATAGACTTCTATGGGTCCGTTTTAGAAAATTAGAATTTTAAAATTTTCCGAAAATTTCGAAAATTCGAAAACGGAACGAAATTCAACAGTTTCGAACATCTCAACATACTAACTTTCAAAATTGCATGCAGCATACAGCACACCAACTGTCAAACCATTCCAGCTACGGCAAAACTGCTTACAGAAATGCTAAAACGTAAGATGTTTCAGATTGGATATCTAATGAAATAGGGGGCAGATCAACAAAAAAACAGTGATAGTCGGGATGAATTATAGTATCCACTGATGGGAAATTTAAGTTGCCCAAGCTAGCAAACTACATAATCTTTAAATATGTCCCTTGATGCTGTAGCAGGATTGTCTGTCAGCTTCTAGATGATGGGACCAGTCTCCACTTCTCGGTTGTGAGACAGCTGCTTAAGACATTCTCTCCAGTAATGATGAAGACAAGGTCATTGAAAGAGGAAACAAAAGGAGGAAGATCTCAGATGCAGGATTGCGATCATGGATCCAAACAAACTGATCTCTTAATAATGTCTGGTAGACCGTATACCCATGTTAGATCGTCTGCCTATATGGCCATTCGTTTGCTAGCTTGGGCAACATTCATCTAATGTCCATTCTCAGTGGTATTTAGGACATGGGGTCCTGTGTGGGAGACACATGTACTACACTACCAGTGCAAGGACCTGGGGTTAAGGACAAGGAGCAATACTGGGTGGTCACCCTTTTAGATTCTATTAGGGGAAACAGAATGGGGCATCTACTGTCATCCAGTCTCCCCCATCCACAAACCCACCTCTGCAAGCTGCAATGTCTGGTGTGGCTGGGCCTACTAGGCGAACAACTGTAAGAATCCCAGCAACTGTCCTTTAGGGCCCCTCAGAACACATTTCCTTCTTTACCAGCCAATTAGAATGGAACTAGGCCCAATATTTGCGGTGCCATACGGTTTGACATACCCAGGTGACAGCTGGTTTTATTCTGTTCCTGTCTATGTTTTAATTCAGTTGACAGAGATGGGGAATGTAAACACATAAAAAACATAGAGTTTGTCCTGATAGAGAAGGTGGGGTGACCATAGATAATCCAAACACCTTCCATACATCACACACAGAACCTGGCTACTTAGAACTGAATTGAGATGAATTAATTGGACAGTGATTACCCTTCCTGTCAGGTGATCACATTCAATTTATTACATGTCCCAGACCCTGGTACCCCCCACCTCCGGGGGCTCCTGGTATCTCAGGGATTCTGTGTGGTACCCTGGGGATTATTCAAATAAAGTTCAGCTGACAGGGAGATCAGCGCAGGGTTACTGCAGATCCCTCAGCTATATGGAGCCCTCCATGCAGTCAGTATCACTGGGATATCTAGAGAAAGGCTCTCACCAAGCCTCATGGTAAATGCACCCCTTGCCCCACACATAAAATCCTACCAAATGGCTTTGGTTTCCTATAAGTAGAAACACTCTGTATTCAGCCAATAAATGTGCAGAGAGTCGTGACACTGTACCCCCTGTGTAACACTTAAACTAGTATGGTAGCTTCCACCTCTATTTATTAGTTTTTAGCTATCCCAGATACTTACTGAACACTCTGCAAATTACTAACCCCTTAGTTTTCAAGATGCCACCTAGTGGAAATGAGGCAAACTACACTTCACATGACTAGATACAAGGTCATATGGACAAACTGAACTACTTAGGCTGAGGCCACACTGCAACACACAGGAATCACACACAAAACCGCAAGCATTATCGCACACGATTTTGTACACGATTCTTGTGGGTTTTGCGTTCGCGCATGCGTTTTAACCGTTTTGCGTTATGGAAATGCATGCGTTAACGCACCAGAAACAGAGACCGACAGTATTGGCTCTCTTTACTAAAAAGTTAAGGGGGCCGATGCCGACAGACAAAAATTTTCCGGCTTCCCCGACCAACCTCAATGCCGACCATGGGTAGACAGTCGGTTGGATTTGGCCCCTACGCATTAGCGATATTAGGTAATCCTTCAGTTGCTAAGTGTTGTGGCCACCTTAAAGCTGGTTACACACATGCCAGATGTTACAATAATTTTCAAAGATCATGATACACATTCTCCCTAACACAGCATATCCACAGCATAGGGAGAATGCTCAGGACTGTGTGTTTCCCACGACAGCCCCTGACTCCCCTACAGAGAGACTTCCATGGCCGGGGGAAATTTTGAGGTCACCCTTTGTCTTTATGTTTTTTTTGTTAGTTGGAACAATCTGTTCAGTTTGGAAAGAATCAATTTGTGGCTGGGTAATATATTTCCCATTATAACACCTATTGGCCCTGCTGAATGTAGAAGGAGTGTTCTGCACACTGCACTTTTATGGGTTTCTAGTGCCCCTGTGACAGTGAGTTAGGCAACTATAAGAAGCAGACATCGATTGGTCAAAATTTGTTTTATGACTTATTTATTCAGCTTAAATATATATATTATATAAATAATATATTAAGCTTAAATTTATTCTTTAAGCTTTGCTGTCTGTGTCGGGCTGGGGGTTAAAAAAACAAACTTTTTTGATGATTGGTCAAAATGTGTTTTCTTGACTATAGATACTCTTTAAATATAGCCGCCACGGAAATGGAAGGGTAGATCAGTAGGTGTGTGTACCTGGGTCTGGTTGAAGGGGTATGTCTTTTTTGTGTTTACAATCATAAAACTATCTTTTGTTGAGGATATATCAAAATTAATTTTATTAATAACTTTATTTACCCTTTAAATATGGCTGCCACAGGAATAGAAGGGTTGGTCAGAAGGTGTGTGTACCCGGGTGAGTTTGGGGGTATCTTTTTTTGCATGTATGACCATATAACTAACTTTTATTGATGATTGATCAAAGTTTTTTTTACTATAGTTACCATTTAAGTATGGCTTCCATGGGAATGGAAAGGTAGGTCAGTAGGTGGGTGTACCTGTGTCTGTGTGGGAGGTAGGGTGTATCAGTGTTTGTGTTTATAACCATGAAACAAACTGTTTTGTGGTTTTCTACCATGAAACAAATCGTTTTGTTCTCATGACCCTAAACCTCGAAATATCTACATATGAGGATGTTATCAGATGGAAAAAAATGTCCCGAAATTCGCCAATATCCATTTTTGGGTGGATTTTTCTCCTACTATGTTGTACCTTCCATTCTTCAATAATTTCACAGGAGCCAGGAACAAAGAGTGAGATATTTCACTTTTGCATGATCCCCCACCGGCTGCACTGAAAGGTCCCAATCGCTTCGCATAGCTCCTTTACCTCTCTTTCTTCAATCAATGCATTTAAATATTGTTAAAAGCGATACTGCTCCTTTACAAACATGGCCAGTAGTTCTCTATTACAGGGATTTGTTCACTAGGAGATTGTTCTACATAATGTCTATATAACCGTAGTAGTAAGATTCACATTTACCTACTGTAAAAGAAAAGGACCCTAATGTTGATAAATTATTATCAATTCATTGTATGGGGAAAATAATCAGGGAACAAAGTTAATGTAGGTAGTAATATTTGTGATCATTATTTAACCACCAGATGGCAGTATATAAACTGTTTTTAGTACAGCCCCTTTCAATTACAAGTGTGCAAGTTATATGAAATCCCCTTTTCTAATATTCTTTACACAATTGGACTGGGATCTTTATATATTTAATGCAGACCATAAATAAATAACACATAATAAATATACAATTCTAAATGCACCTACTTCTATGTGTTGTAGGTTAGTGGATTATTTCTCTACTTTTAAAGACACAGTCCATAAGGTTACATGTTTAAATCCAGACTTACTTTTAGTTTACCTTTCTACCAAACATGCTGGCTGGGAAATAAACTTCAAATAGGAATTTCCATTTAAGGAATGTGCAATTTCTAGGGACAGAAGGCAGGATCTCTGTGCTGTAAAATGACTGGATGTCAATAGAAATGAGCAAAACGCTAAAATCCTTCCGCCTGCAGATTTGCGGCTTTTCAAAACAAATTAGAAAAATCGCCAAAAAAACCCATTAAAGTCAATGGGAGAAAAAATCTGCACAGATCCGCCTAATATAAGGTAAAATAGCAATGGTAACTTACTGTACATGGCTCTGGGACCTGGGAAATGGTCTGGTCTGGGAACATGTAATATCCAGAAAAGGAACTTCCTCACAATCGCACTGTTTATTGAACTTCCGCTGCTACTTTCGAACTGGTTCGAGTTTTCAAGGAAGTTTGAAAATTTGTTTAAAAATTATAAAGTAACTCACTGTAATGGTCTGGTACCTCGGAAATGGTTTTTAGGGAACAGACCAATCTGATTGTAACTAATTTGATTGAAAAAGAATCTTATTGGTTAGTATATATACCAATTAGATTATCTGTGAAATAATTTTAATGTATCCAATCAAAATTGCTTACAAATAAAGTGAAGTTTAATATCTTCCAGCTTGGAGCGGTTTGCGGATCTCGGAAATCCGCCGCGGATCTGTGTTCGATCCGTGAACGGCAATCTCTAGATGTCAACCATCTAGGGAACAGGATAGGCTGCATCTCAGTTGCTTTGTGTTGTGTACTAGAGAGCTGCTCAGGAGGGTACAGCATACATTCTACTCCCAGCTAAAAAGAGGTTGGATTATGGGAGCTGACCTGTAGTACCCATGGGTTAATTAAATAAGCCTACAACGGCACAACAAAGGATAGACGAGACACATCTTGTTGTATCATGTGAATGTGCTCTTTCAATTGAGACAATGTTGTCTGGTAATTTAAATTTTTGCTACCCTTTAATCACAGTGCTAGTTGGTATCAGTTTGCAGGCAGAGGTGACATTGTCCGCAGTGATTTTAGATTTAACTTAACCTTTAAAACATGACTAACATGAACATTCTGGGCTCCACATAGATCCCAGTATATTTGATTTTGCGTATAGTAAAACCAAAGGGGTTTTAGTATACATGTTTATAATCATAGTAAAAAAAGCTTTCTAACTGTGTCAAGGTATCTCCAGTATGGAATGTCCTAACCAATTAACCCCCGTTGGTTGCTTTCTTAGATATCTGTCTGTGACTCATACCTATATGAAGACCCACAGCTTTTATTTTTAAATGTAGTTTCATAATTACTATTATCATTTCACATCAATTAAAAATAAAACTGACATATTATCAAATAGCCGAGTGATATCAGATTCTATTGACTGCAAATTGGCTTGTGCCATCAGCTTGTGCCAGGAACTGTATGCAAATAATGTATTAATAAATATTCTATAATTGGTATGGAAGTTAAGTTATTTGTAGTGGCAGAGAGTTATGAGATTAGTAAAATAAGGAAATCCATTGCCCAGTGTGATACCATTGGCATTCCATGTGGTTATGTTATCATGTTTTACAGTTTTCATTGTTTATTATTTGTTAGATCAAATATCTAATAAGAGTACAATGTGACTAAAGGACAATTATACTCACCTTCCCTCTGCTCCACATCTTTGTGCAGTAGCTTTTACTCAGGGTGAGGACCTGAACCGCCAGGTCCTCACCCCTGGATTTGCGAAACTAAAGCAGCGTCTTAGAGCAACGCTGCTCTGGTAGGCTCTGGTAGGCTTGTTGCAGAGCGTGCCTCCTATTGGCCTCGTCGCCGACGGGGAGGAGGGGGCGGAGCCTACCAGAGCAGCATTGCTTGTAAGACGCTGCTGTAGGTTACACGAATCCAGGGGTGAGGACCTAGCGGTTCAGGTCCTCACCCTGAGTAAAAGCTACTGAACAAGATGTGGTGGAGCGGAGGAAGGTGAGTATAATGTCCTTTAATGTTCTGTTCTTCTTGCGGTTTTAAGCCTTTTTATCTGCATAAATAAAATAGAACACAGTTATCGGCCTAAAGGAATAGTTCACTCCCAAATTGAACATTTCCTTTAATGTATTGTTGAATCCTGGCAGGTTAAGGAGCTATGCCTTACCTCCCGTTCTTCAATCAATAACTCAAATAACTCATTAGCACAAGGCTAATGACAATCAAGAGAAAATAGTACTGATAGGTCTGTTGTACAGGTGAATGCAATCAAAGAAATTGGTTCTAATAAGGTCCGTTATAAAGGTGAATGCAATCAAAAGAAATCAATGCTGATAAGGTCTGTCATAAAGGTGATGTAATCAAAACAAATCAGCACGTGATTAGATCCACTGACAGCTGAATCCAATTAAGAGGCATGGTAACCAGTGTTAATTGCACCTAACAAACACATGTCCACTAAAGTCTTTGTGCAAAAAATTGTAAATTTGCTATAACTTTTGCAGATTCCTTATTTAGGTAAGATCCCACTTCTCATAGTTGTCCTGCACTGTTTTGAATTTTAAAAACTGTGGGAGAACATACAGTTCAAAAAAATAGAAGAAGAAGAAGATAGAAGAAGAAGGAGAAGAAGAAGAAGAAAAAGAAGGAGAAGGAGAAGGAAGAAGAGCAGAGAAGAAGAAGGAGAAGGAGAAGAAGAAGAAGAAGACGAAGGAGAAAGGAGAAGGAAAAGGAGAAGGGAAGAAGAAAGAAGGAGGAGAGGAGAAGGAAGAAGAAGGAGAAGAAGAAGAAGGAGAAGAAGAAGAAGGAGAAGAAGAACAAAAGAACAAGAAGAAGGAAGGAGAAGGAAAAGAGACGAAGAAACAGCAGCATTGGTGGTGTCACTGAAGCTTTCTCCTTGATCTATGCATGCCCATGAATAATGGAGGAACGCCTGCTAAGAGAAGCTGTGAAAAAGATTCAAAGAGATGTGTAGGAAATTCCACCGGGATTTCCCTAGAGAAGCTCCCATTAGTCGAAATGCCAAGAGTACCATTGGCTTCTCATTTCAAAGGAAAAACACTAGCGATTCTCAATAGGGATGTTGGGACAATGTGTTTATTTGGTGTGTCTAAAAGTTTTATTTCTTATGTAAGTATACATTTACATTGGAAGGTATTAAATGGGCTATTGCTGACCAAAGTCTTATGGTCAAGCAGAGACATAATGGTATTAAAGCAAAAACCCTTTAAATGTTTCTATTTAATCTAACCAGTTATCCCCTTGCTCTTCCAAGCATAGCATTGAAAAAAATCGGTTGTTATTATGTTGATGTCTAATTTGTTTTTGAAAATGTCTATACTAAGAGATGGGGGACGTTCTACAACAGTCTCTCCTTAAATCCTGGTGTGACTGGCGCCCACTTGTGTTGATTACACGGTACAAACAGATGTGCATTATAGTTTTTGGTACATGGGGTACATTGTTGGGATTCCCAGTTAAACCTGCATCTGTATCTGTTGACTTAATTCTATCATTTATTCAGGTTTGTACTAATACTCAGTATAAATGTGTAACAGGTGACAGGAATCTCTAGTATTTGGATGTCCTATGTAAACTGGTATTTGGTACAACCCCATAGGGTACTGCAGTAAAAGGCAGGACATATATCTTTTTGGCTGCCTAGTATCCAAGGGGGAAGCGGGTCTTATTAAACAAGACCCTTCAGGGAGATTAACCCAGAGTGACACACGCTCAACGCAAGTCTAGTGGGTCTAGAGGGTTTATACAAAAGCTGTGCGGCTCCAGGTGACTCTCTCCCACATGTAGTTATTTAATGGCGGCTATCAGTTGGCGAAATACTCAGTTGGCGCAAAATGAGACGTGTAGCCTCTGGTAAAAAAGATTATGGCAGGTGCGAGAGTTCTTCTTCTGGATAAATCCCCTATTAATGCTTCATAAAGCCAAAGAGATGACATGGCCTCAGGGCCGGCCATAGGAGTAAATAGCACCCCGTGCAGCTTTGTTACTGGCGCCTAGCACCTTATCCAAAACACACCCCTGGACACACACAATACACTGCTGAATGCTGGCTGCCTTGGCCTGCTTCAAATCACAGTCCACCAAGTCCAAATCAAGTCCACCACTTACTGTCTGTCTTATTAGAGATGGTCGAATTCATAAAGTTCAGTCCATTTTCCAACTTTTAAACTTCAGAGACAGTTCCTAAGTTCTAATTCGACCCATTAAAGTCAATGGGAGTGATAGTTTGAAAAGTCCGAGTGATTTACAGCTAAACTAAGAATGGTAAACTTAGTGTAAATGGCTGTGGCACCTGGAAATGGTCTGGGGAACATGTCACTGTCACCAAAACTGGTTAAACACTTCTTACTTCCTGATTGGGCAATTGTGGGTTTTGTGCAAGCTACATCCGAGGGTTACGGAGAATTCGAGGGTACCGAACGATACTTTCGAGGGTTAGTTAGTGAAAACGATCCGTACATTCGAGGGTTACCGTAAATGAATGATACATTCTAGGGTTACCGTAAACGAAGGATACATTCTAGGGTTAGCGAATGGCCGTTAAATTCGATCATTTTACAAAAATTATGGAAAATACAGCTGTGGTCCGGAAAGTCAGAGATATCCGGGTCCGGGATAGTTCGAAATGCCTGAGTCCATTGGACTTGTTAAGTTCGACTTGGGTTCAAGTTCCTAGTCCATCTGTAGACATTATCTGCAGTTGTGTGCTGTGTGTGTATACCATCATTCTGTAACACAAAACACATTAAATACACAGACAGAACAGCACAGCATACAGACATCTTAAGAAGGCTTACATGTGTTGGGGCTTTGTCTGTGTGGTGGTGCTGATACATACATGGGGGGCTGGTGGTACTGATGCACAACTTTGAACTATGACCTAAGATCCCTGCCTAGCGCCCCCCTGGTAATTCAACTGTATATATGTATTTATTTTACTAATATACTATGGGGGGGGGATGGGGGTTTTGACGAATCTGTAAGAACGAGGGGTTCTCTAGTTATAACAAGGGAAATCTAACAAAATGTCTGTCATTTTTTTAAAGCCTGAAGATGTTTTAAGCCTGGATTTAAAGGGGTGGTTTGATCTGCTAAACAGTTTGTGCATAGTATTTAGATTTAAAAAAAAAAATTAATGTATCCTGCATCCATTCAGATGCCATATTTGACCATTACCATTACTTTTCTGAATTACAGTCAGTTGTCTTAAAGGTTAGTGTTTAGAATTGTACGCCCCTTTCTTCTCATTTGGATGCACTTTAGCTTGAACTAAGTAGAGGGAAATTTTCCCATGTACCCTTGAGCCCTCCATAGCCAGTAAAATGAGAAGGATGCATCATATATAATGTATTAATCCTTGGTCTCAGCCATTCCAGGGCTGCCTGAGTGGCACAGGTGTATATGAAATAAATGATCTCTAAAAGGCTGAAATAACGAAGAAAATTGAATATCCTCAAGGCAGTATTTTCTTCCCGTTTACTTTTAAATCTTTGAGCCTCTGGATGTCTTTAATATTAAACATTACTTAGTTCTAAGTAAGGTTAATAGTTAGAAATGCCCCTTATTTTATAAAAACAGAATGAAATAAAAATAGCCCAAGGAGATTCTCTACAGCTTCACCATGAGGAGATGCAAACAAGCATTTTAATAGTTTATTTCCTGGGAAATTATTTTAGGTTCCATTGTTTCTTGCCCTTTAAATGTATAGTTTTTGTTCACCCCTCAAATGAAAAATATATACAGGTAAGTCATCCCCCAAACCCATGATACAATAGTAGAAAGATGACAGAGATGAGGCAAATTGATATGCAACATTGTTCTCCCCTTTCTTTGCCTCTCAAAAGGTTTCCGCCCTCTTTACAGCTCTCTGTGCTCTTTTACAAGCTTGCACATGCTCAAAGGTGACATCTAGGGGAAAACATTCAGTCATTGGCTGTGATGTCTCTGTTAAATCCAGACTGACAGCTGCTAACTGGAAAACCAGGAACAGAAATAGAGGTACAGAAGATCAGGTAGCAGTTCATGTTAGGCTTACATTTCTCAGATTTCATTACAGTTTTGGTGGGTGATTTACCAATATACATATTTCATTTGAGGGGTCAATTTGCCCTTTAAAAGGAATGCATAAGACAAGAACACTGCAAATATGTCAAGTTATGTCTGTTTTACAGCTATAATATCTCCACAATAGTATCCATGGGAATCCTTTGTATAACATATCCTGGAGGCAGGTGGTCGAGAATAGAATAAGGACAATGGTGATTGGTGAACCATTATGAACAAACGTATGAAAGAGAAACATAACAAAACTAAGGTTTCTCCAGACGAGTAGTAACCTGAAATAGGCCCCTCCCGTAGTATTGGAGTAAAGGTAGATAGTCATGGACAGGCAGTTTAGTGTTTAATGCCCTTATTGGACCTGTGGGATATAGACAGGCCATGCACTGTCATGTAGTATAGGAAAGTAGAATATTATATCCAGAGTTTAAGGAAGCTCCCTGGATATAAGGGAAAGACGCCCTTCTCAGTGGCCCATTATTTCTAAAGCCCCCAGATGCCCCACGTACTACACAGTGTTATATAGACCTCCATGATTACGTTGACTTTGTATACGTTCATTAATAAATATACACGTTACTAGCAAGTAGGGACACTGGGCCCTTTTTCTAAAGGGCGCGGTATCGTTAATAGCATTTATAGCACCTTTAGTGACCAGCATTTTTAGACTGTAAATTGTACGGCTGCTCATACAATACTATAGTGGTAGTCTTACTAGTCTACTATCACTTGGTATTGTACGGCTGTAAGGGCAATAAAGGGCAGCTTGGCCCTGCACGTTTTTCACTGCCAGCACCCTTATACACATATAATCTATTTTATGTTGCAGTATGGTTGTAGAATAACTAAGAAGACATTACACAAACTAACAATTTAACAAATTAACAGAGCGGATCTGACTTTATTTATTTATTTTTTTTAAATATTTGAAAATTTTTATTTGAAGCAACCAAGTGTATGAAAGAAAAGTTATCAATTGAGTAATAGTGATGTGAACAGAAGTTTCTGAGGTTTTCTGTGATTCCTTTATCCTAGCATCGTCTTAGTCAGTAGGCGGATTGGTCCATTGCCGATGATTAGTATTGATCTGTTTTTATTTTAAACCAGAATTGCCAGATTTCTTCCTTCCCGAAGTGACGTCACGGTAGGCAGGACCGGGTGGAGTTAGGGGCATAATGGGCGGGGTTAGAGTCGGGACCACAATAAGGTCAGGGTTAGGGGCATAACTGGTCAGGGAATGGGCATTCCATTGGTGGGGCTGCCAAGGCTGCTGTTTGGATGGGATTTCAGCCCTGACTGCGAGCCTCAGGAATTTGTCCCTGCAGTTGGGACAAATAGGGATGCCTGGCAACCCTGTTGTACCTGAGAGGGGAGACAGGTCTTGTGGCCATATTCATAAAGGCGCAGTATCAGTTTTTAGCAACGTTTGGTTTAAAGATTGTTAAAACAATTGCTAATTTTCAATCACTTTAATGTTCGTTAATTTACGATCATTATCAGAAATTAACGACCATGATTGTAAATTACAGATAAAGATAGAAAATCTACAGTAACACGATCGTAGATTTACGATCTCCATAGAATATCATTGCGGTATTCTACGGCCGCTATATTTACTTGGAGATGTTACATTCATTTATATGTTTCACTGTCCTTTCATATATATATATGAAATGCAGCTATTCACATATTATACTGTCACAACCTGGAAATGAAAGTTATTAAAGCTCAATCACCATCAAGGTCCAGTAATATTAGTTTTGTACAGCGATATTATTATCTGTAATTAAGGGGACAGTTCAGTGGAAATATCAATATTTGTTAAATTGTTAGTTTGTGTAATCCTCCTTAGTTTCTACATATTCTCTTCCATTTTGAAAATCAGTTGATTCCAAACCCTTTGCTGTTCCTGCTGTTGACATTATGTAGCTGACATTTAGGTTCTAACGGTCCTTCTTCTTCCCAGGATGCACCACTCCTTGAAATGTTCCTAACAGTAGTTCTACTATGGCTGTTGGATTGGTCAAAGATGAACATCTCTACGAGCAACTCAATCAAACCCAGGCTGGGTCAAGGCAAACCATAAGTCCAGGCCTGCAAACAGGAAGTCAGTATTTCGGTTGCATTTATTTATACACAACACAATGTGAATGGGCAAAGGTCATTGGGATTAAAAAATACTGCTCTTTTTTCTTAAAAGTAATGTATTTCACTGACTTCCCTTAACAAGTTTCTTTGAGTCGTTTTCTAATCTTCTCAGTATTCTATTTGTATATTATTTTTGTAGATTTACAGGTGTATATTTTATATATTGTGTGTAATTGAGTCATGTCTATTACTGTGCAGCGCACTCCAAGGTTAGTCTTTAAAACTCTCAAATAAAATCTCTATTTACCTGTATTCACCTATATAAACCTAGATTATGCCAAATAATATATTGTTTGCTCTTAAAACTCTTATTTAAAATTTAATATAAAATGTTTGAATTACATTATAATTAAAATGTTTGTATTAAAAACATCCAAAGCATAAATGATTTACAAACCACCCTACACCGGAGGTAAGCTAGATATTAACAATTGGACTCGGTAATAGAACAAGTCCTAAGAATATAATGTATAAAGTCCATAATAATCTCTAATTTTTATCCTGGAGTGTTCTCATTATCAAGACCACCCACAATGTCCCTCTTTATATTTGTATACTTAGAACCTTTACCTCCGATATTTAAACTTTTACCGTATTGGTATTTAAACTTTCTGTATTTACCATTAATTAATTGCTTTTATCCAGGTTAGTCTTTATTATAATATCTTTAAACTTACATGTACATTGTAACATATATACCGCTTTTGTATTTCTCTTTTAATTGGTTTTGGTTTGACATAAGGGGGTCATTTGGGGTTTCCTGTTTTGTCCTGCTTAAGGCCCTTTCCCTTTAAGAAGTGTCGCCTATTTAGGCTGGTGATCGCCAGTTCACAACGATCTATATAAGATTGACTGATTTCATTTTTTCTGGTGTCTCTGATAAAGTGCCACTCTCGTTCTATGATTGTAGTCATTGGTCTGTACGGGTTCCCTAAGAACTTACAGTAGATACTTTGGATTTGCCTGGACGATCCACTTCTTTTTTTCTTATTTTGCAGGTGTTTGCTTTGAATGGTAAGTAAATGCCATATTCTTTATTGTGACGTCTGAGTTCTTGTGCAAATGTCAACCAAAGCAAATCGACGACTCGAGCAATATGACATCACATGATCTCTGACATCATCCAAAGAGGTAGACAAAAAAAGGAACCAAAACTAATGGTGAAACCAAATAAAAGCAAGCCAGAATCTGAACACAATGTCTAAAGAATACCAGCCAATTATATTTTAGAGTCCAAAAAACACAAAAGGAAATCGTTATTGGTGTTCCTTTTTGCATAAATTATCATTTTTAAAGGGAAGTCAGCCTTAATTAACGTTCAATACATTTTCTAGGCTTTCTTCATACAAATGTTTATTTTGGTTTTTATAATACAAATGATACATCTGCAGTGACTTTCTATTCTTAAGAATCTGTCCCAGTATTTTTTCATCTATTGTTTTCTTAAATATGTTAAATGAATTTGGCCATTACCACATCTGCTGGAAGATAGTTTCACCGTTCTCACTGTAAAGAAACCTTTCCTAACCTGAAGAAGAAACTTCTTTTCTTCTAATCATAAAGGATGTCCACAGTCCTCTTATATGACCGATTAGTGAACATGCACCAGAGAGTTTATATTTGTTTATTACATTGTTTACATTCCACAACCTTACGAACATCCCCAACCTTACTAACATCTCCCACTACCTACAAAACATCCCACAACTTTACTAGACATCCTACAACCTTACTGAACATCCCACAACCTACTAGACATCCCACAATCTTAATAACACCCCCACATCTTCCTGAACAACCCACAACCTTACTAGAGATCCTACAACCTTACTGAACATCCCACAACCCTACTATCATCCCACACCTTACTAGACATCCCACATTTTACTAAACATCCCCACAACCTTACTGAACACCCACAACCTTACTGAACATCCCACACCCTACAATATCCCACAACCTTACTAGACATCCATAACCTCTGAACTCCCAAAACCTTACTACATCCCTCCACAACCTTACTAGACATCCACAATTTTACTAAACATCCCACACCTTACTGAACAACCCACAACCTTACTGAACATTTTACCTAATGTTCCACAACCTTACTGAAACATCCCACAACCTTACTCTGCCCTCACAGTGAAGAACCATTTACATTGCTCAAGATGAATGGTTATTTCACATGTCTAAACGGGTGGCTTGTAGTCTTTGTTCACCCTTAGTGAAGAAAAAGATCCCAAGTGTATTGGCTATAGTTCCCTCTACCATTGATTATTTGGTTACATGTATATATAGTAGTTACCTTTCAATAAAATGAACATGGAAACAGCAGATGGCCATCTGTATATTATACCATGTTACATACAAGTGATAAAGTTAAAAACCTAGTTTGATAAAGGGATTATGAACATAGTCAATAAGGATGACACATGGTTTGTAATGGAGTTCTATTAATTTCCTCTTCCTTCTTTCCTAATCCAACGATATATTATCCGATCCAATGTTGTTTATCTTTATTGATAGCAACAGAAGATGAAGCTCGGAAGCTTGGAGTGGTTGGTTGGGTAAAGAATACAAGACAAGGGACAGTGTGGGACAAGTTCAGGACCTGAGGAGAAAATTCATTCAATGTGTTTGCATGCATATTTAACATGTCTCCTATGTCTATATGTTGGTCATGTTATCAGCTCAAGTATCTATGAAGAATCTATTACATCAAACTACACACATGGATCTGCTGTGCATTTTCAGAAAATGGTTCAGTCCTGCGGTTGAGGGCCATATTAAAAGGCCTTACTGAGCATTGCCGCAATCGTAAATTTACAACCCATATTATATATATATATATAATACTAGCCAAGTGTGAGTGTTGGTGCACAGTGGAAATGAATGTGTGATGTTTTTGCTAGATAATTATTTTTATTGAAAGCCGGGGTCATGCTCTCAGTGAGACCAACACAAAGTGCACAAAACATGCAGGTTATCGTGATCTGTCTGCTGCCTCTCCCTTATGCATATAGCTGTTAAGCTGTGGGGGCCAGAGAGAGCTACTTACATGCATTTAGCCGGTAGTTATTAACATCCATTCTGAAATACTCTCCCTTTCCACTCCCAGCATATCCAGGGGGAGGCTCAAATGGCTAAGTCTGAAAGTCCCCCAGGCATTCCCACCCATAACATGATAATCACACACACATATTCTCCCCATTTCTATTTGACCTGCCAGCTTTTCTCACAACTTTAAAACTACACTCCCAGCATCCCTGGCTGCACAGAATGCTGGAAAAAATTTTTCATACATCCTGGAAAAAGCCCATTTACTGACTGACAGACATTAAAAGCCCATGCTTTAGCAATTCCTACCCAAGGGTTTGAATATGCACATATTTAAAACTACAACTCCAGCATTCTCTGTTAGCAGTAAGTTTTCCTTTATGTCCACTTCCTGTCTAGAAACAGAAACTGGATTCTATTGCTTAAATAATGTAATAAACCATTAACAAACCACTTCATTGTCTCAGAGAAATGGGCATGGATATGTTTTCCTTTCAGTCCCCCTATCATATAAGCAGGATAAGCAACCAGTAGATCTCCGATGTTTTAAAAACTACAACTCCCAGCTTCCTCTACAAGCACTCTGTAATTAGGAATTCTGGAGTTTAGTTTTAACATTCAGAGATCTATGGTTGCCTACCCTGATTTATAGGTATCCCTTCCTGTCCAGCAAACACACTCTCTCTTTTTGTCTATTGAGGGGAGGGGTGGTGGAGTTGAGAGTGAGAAGAATGTTTTTACTAAGACGGTCAACATGTTTACAAAGGAAGTAACGTATAGTCTTCAACTTCCTACTAACACTTCCTACTTCCTTACTACACTCAAAATGTTTTGATTTGCTAACACTGCTGTCAATCTAATATTGAGCACACCATTGGATACAACACTAAAAGGGAAGTGAGAAATATGTTCCTATGTAAGCTTCAATTGCCTCCATGTAAAACTTCATGGGGTTGGGCTTAACGTCCTTTTGAAGATACCATTACAAAACAGGAGTGGGGACTGTGCAAGTGCTTTATTTATTTATAGATTTTGCCTTATTACTTTTCTATATACTTTAATGTCATTACTAATATTTGTTAATAGGATATAACTATTTATTTAGTGCTTACACAATACATAACACTGTCCCTCTGTATATTACTTTTACCCACCCCCACCAACCATAGTACCTCCGAAGAACCCAATGTATTCCTCATAAATTATACATTTATTTTATATAATATAGGGATATATATATAATGCATGTTTTGGGGGGTCCAACCCCTTCCTCAGGTGTTCCTCGGGGGTTGGCCCCCCCAAAAGTGGTGACCTGCTTGTTTTGTTGAACACTTAATAAATGGAACTTTGTTATTAACTCTTATTCTGATTGTGCCTCCCTGCACTTTATATTGGATTATACTTACCTGATGTGGCCAGGCCTCAGGGGGTGAACCTCTCAACTACCTGTTGGGATTCCATAAAGCTATTGGAATTGTATGTATATATATATATATATATATATATATATATATATATATATATTATATCTCTTTACAGCACACCACTTATATCATAGAATTGGGTGCAGTGCCCCAGAATACGGCCGGACTTCTGCCGAATATGCACAGTTCTAGAGCCAGTACTCTATTTCTTCATTGAGCAAATTTCGGGGGAACACCCGCCCCCTTCATTGACTGCAAAAAGTTATCCCTGGTTACACTCCAAACCCATATCAAGGACATGAAACATAACAGACCTGTCATCTGTATTCATAATCACATTACCCTCACTTGAATTGTACCCTGTATAGATCAACTTAATTTCAATCATCACAAGTGTTGATGGACCAAACCCGTTTCGATTGGACAAACTTGAACTATCCGAACTCAATCTGAAATAGTTTGGGTTTTCCTCCTTGCTGACTTATTTGTGATAGTTATCAAAAATCTGATAATTCTCAAATTCTCAAATCGTAGATGAAAGGTAACCCTCGAATGTAACATTGAATTTGTAACCCTCGAATGTCTTGAATTTGTAACCCTCGAATGTCTTGAAGTAACTCGTAACTGAATTGTACATGTAGAATTGGGTCGAATGTAATTAATCCCTCGAATGTTGCGTCGATTCAGCGACCCTCGAATGTAAGCCGTTCGATATGTCATAACCCTCGAATGTAGTGGTCAATTTCGGTAATCCTCAAATTTAGCGGTCAATTTCGGTTAATCCTCAATGTAGCGGTCAATTCGGTAATCCTCGAATGTAGTGGCTGATTTCGTAACCCCTAAAGTACGATCAATTTTGTTAACTCTAGAATTATCATTCATATCGTGTAACCCTCAATGTGTAGCTGTTGTTTTCAGTAACCCTCAAATGTATAGTTCTGTAATCCTCGAATTGATATGGACATGTATAGCATGAGCTATCCTGAGTTCAATCCACCCTTGGACACATCTGCAAGGAGTTTATGTTCCCCATGCTTGCGTGGGTTTCCTCCGGCACTCGTTTCCCCCTCATAAGGACATATTATATGTTGTATGCATCAAATAAAGTTGCTTGGATTGTACCTCTTCAGGGCAGGGCCTGATGTGATCATGTAATTTAAAGCGCTACAGAAGATGTTGGGTGCTATATAAATCCACAATAATAATATAAAATGTGATAGTGACATGTTCCCCGATACCTTTTCGAGGTGTACTGTAAGTTACTATTGTATTTTAACGTGTAGTTTATCCAAACTTTCAACTATTTCATCCTATTGATTTTAATGTCTCCTCCCACTGCTCAATGAGCTTTGTTAAGTTTGACATGTGCAAAGGAGCAGCAGGTGAAACAGCAGTCAATCATTAATTGTGATGTCAGCAGTGACAGTCTTGATTGACTGCACGGAGAGAGGGCCACTTACTCTGCAGGTAGTATGCAGGTAATAAAGTACTGAATATATCAGTTGGGTTTGAGTGCAGGTAACTGACATGTGACCAGTTTTTTGTTTTAAAGTAGCATTACCCTTAATGGAGAGATTTTATTTGTTTTGTTTTCACTGTGGATAATTATTCTTGCATTATTCTTACTAAATGTACTTGCCCTTTCTTTCTCCCACAGGAAGACGTGGCTGAGTGGTGGGCAGTCCATTTCTCTCGATCTGATCGGACACGACTTTAGCACGAAAGGAAATCACTAAGCTGCAGTTTTAATGGATTTAGCCCCAGATCCTAATTGGGATGGACATTTTACACTGGTTTGTTTATCTGGGAACCTTCTGTTATTGGATGACAGGTCCCAGACAAGTAGCCAATAGGGATGGGGCCAGGGGGTGATAATATATATTACACCACTGATTCACACTGACTCTGTGTATGTGTCTATGTGATAGTTATAGCCATGGGCTCTGTATGGACTATTGGTTCTAAATCTGGATCTACTTGAAATCCACGTGGACTTGTAGATGAAGATTAAAATTCATTGGTGTCAACATGGACGTTCTTCTTTTGGTGCAGACACCAGAGCTATGTAGATATTAAAGGATAAGCAAAGCGGAATAGATTACTACATATAGAAATATAGTATTAATGTTTCCATCGAGAGCGATATCAGGTCTTTAACAATGAAGATACTTGTGTCTGATATTGTCCACTGGGGGCCACCATTTTCTTTTCTACACTCACTTTTTTTCTTGATCTTGATGAATCTTAATCTGGCCATACACCACCTTGATGTTTCACCAATCAATTCTCATCTGCCTGTTAAAAGGTATACAAAGGGTTTACCACATTACCTTTAAACACAAATTTTTGTGTGAATATACAATTATTCTTGTGTTAAATTTTATAACTAGTCTGCCAGTCAGATCAACATCGAGCTTTACAGCCAACACTAAAATGTCACTTAGGGGAGCTCCTACTGTCTCGACTGATATTATTTTAAATTTTTATATTGCATATCCTTAGGGGAGATAAACCTCAAACTGCAGTTGCTCTTTGTAAATTATCCTTTTAAAGTTCCTTTAAGCAGTTCTCACACAAAATGAATATCAAATAATATTTTTTCAGTATGACCCTTTAAAAGGGAGTTCAATGAAATACATATACTTTTCAGAAAAAGAGCATATTTTTTCATCCCCATGACCATAATCTGACAATTCAGCATTGTGGTCGTGTATAAATAATGCAAATACTGACTTCCTGTTTCAGGACCCCTAGTAAGAACCGTTATGTGTTGCCCTTGACCCAGTGCCTGGGTTGATTTCGTTGTCTCAGTAGAGATCTGAGCATGTTTTGACCCATCCAACAGCCAATCAGTAAATTACTGTTAGGAACATTCCAAGGAAGTGTGCATCCTGGGAAGAAGAAGGACCTTTAGAACCTGAAATGTCAGCTCACTAATGTCAACAGCAGGGAACAGCAAAGGTTATGAAATCAAACTGATTTTTCATAAATGGGAGAGAATATGTAGAATAACTAAGAAACATTACACAAACTACAATTTAACAAATTAACAGAGGATCTGACTTATTTATTTATTTTTTTTAAATATTTGAAAATTTTTATTTGAGCAACCAAGTGTATGAAGAAAAGTTATCAATTGAGTAATAGTGATGTGAACAGAAGTTTCTGAGGTTTTCTGTGATTCCTTTATCCTAGCATCGTCTTAGTCAGTAGGCGGATTGTCCATGCCGATGATTAGTATTGATCTGTTTTTATTTTAAACCAGAATTGCCAGATTTCTTCCTTCCCGAAGTACGTCACGGTAGGCAGACCGGGTGGAGTTAGGGGCATAATGGGCGGGGTTAGAGTCGGGACCACAATAAGGTCAGGGTTAGGGGCATAACTGGTCAGGGAATGGGCATTCCATTGGTGGGGCTGCCAAGGCTGCTGTTTGGATGGATTTTCTGCCCTGACTGCGAGCTCGGGATTTGTCCCTGCAGTTGTGACAATAGGGATGCCTGGCAACCCTTGTTGTACCTGAGAGGGGAGACAGTTCTGTGGGCCATATTCATAAAGGCGCAGTATCGGTTTTAGCAACGTTTGGTTTAAAGATGTTAAAACAATTGCTAATTTTCAATCACTTTAATGTTCGTTAATTACGATCATTATCAGAAATTAACGACCTGATTGTAAATACAGATAAAGAAGAAATCTACAGTAACGCGATTTGATTTGACGATCTCCATAGAATATCATGGCGGTAGTCTACGGCCGAAACGTGTTACATTCTACGGCCACTTGTTGTACATTACCATAATGCACATTCTTTAAGGGAACTGTGGTCTCCATACAAGTTGAATTTAAATAAATTCCTACTTTTAAAATGAGCCATCAACCACCTCTCACGTGCTCCACAGCCCAAGATAAACAGAAATGACTGACCAGAAAGTTAATGGGGGGGGCTGACATGTGACATTCCTAAGGCTCTTCTGCACAGTGCCACGGTGAGCACAGCCTCAGACTCCCTCAGTGTGTCAGGGAGAAAGGAAGTCCCTCCTCCTCTCTGCTGTGTGAATCCTGACAGAGAAGGTAAGGGAATCTACAGCCCTCTCTTCACTTGTGGAAAACAGCTTTTTCAGGCAGAGTTCTCACTCTGTTCTCACTCTGCCTGAAAAGGCTGATTCACCAGAGTTTTCTGGGGGGGGGGGGGTGTCTGAGTAACCCATGGCACCTACGAGTGGGCAAGGCCACGTCACCCATGACTGGCGGGGCCACGGAGCACCCATAAGTGGGCGGAGCCAAGCAACACTGAAAGGGCGGGGCACATCAACCCGTGAATGGGCGGGGCCACATGGGTCTGTAAGATAATGGGCCATGGGGGCCTGCAAATGGAGGGACCATGGGGGTCCAGTGGAGTGGGGGGACCAGGGGGGCTGCAAAGGGAGGAGAAGACACAGGACAGATTGACTGACAGTTTCAGGACAGGAAGCAGGAAGTGCAGGGAACCTGGTATGCTGCTGCCTATATCACACACAAAAATGTAAATATCTTTCAAAACATGCAAATAATACAATGGAAATACATTGCAAAAATTTCAGGGGAGCAATTCCTATCAATTTACCTCAAGTATTTTTGGACCACAGTTCCCCTTTAAAGTGTATGTATACTGAAATAAAAGCTTTGAATCATCTTAATCTATAAAAAATACATGTAAGTAGCACTTACTCTGAGGTGTTGTGTTGCTGCTGCCTTCAATACAGTACTTGTTTTGCTCAGGCTCTGACCACTGACCGGACTATTGCCCAGATACCAATAGAGATGTAATGTGGGTTCGAATAGAACCAGTTTGAATGAATCTGAGGGTTTTTGATCTTCGGAACTCCCGGTTTCACGGAACCCGGATTTTTCTAATTTTCTATTTTATCAAAAAATTTAAAGTAGACGATTATCTAAAATCGAAAGTAGACATTAAACGAAAACGAAGTAGACGATTATTAAAATTGAAAGTAGACGATTATCTAAATCGAAAGTAGACAATTAGCGAAATTCAAAAGAAGCGATTATCAAAAATCTAAAGTAGACGATTATCAAAAATCGAAGTAATATCTATCAAAAGAGATAAATTACTAAATCGAAAGTAGAGATTATCAAAAATCGAAAGTAGATAATTATCTAAACGAAAGTAGACGATTACGCTAAAATCGAAAGTAGATAATTATCAAAAATCAAAAAGTAGACGATTATCAAAAATCGAAAGTAGAGATTATAAAAAATCGAGAGAGACGATTATCAAAATCGAAAGTAGACAATTACGAAAATCGAAGTAAGACAATATATCGAAATCAAAAGTAGATAATTACTAAAATCGAAAGTAGATGATTATCTAAAATCGAAAGTAGATAATTATCTAAAATCGAAAGTACGATTATTTAAAAACCGAAAGTAGACGATTATCTAAAATCAAAAGTAGACGATTATCTAAAATCGAAAGTAGACGATTATCTAAAATCGAAGTAGACATTATCTAAAAACGAAAGTAGACGATTAGCGAAAATCGAATTCTCGAAAGTAATGATCAATTTCGGTAACTCTCGAGAATAGAATGCGGAATCTGGAAAACAGCCCGATCTGGGAGGAAAGATAGATTTAAGTTTGGTTTTATTTACAGGTTCCCAGACCATTCCCCGTCTCTGTTCATTCACAGTAACCTACTATTACTATTACTATGAATATTTGTCCCTCAAAATGGACAGAAACTTTAAATTTTTTTCTCCCATAGACTTCTATGGCTCGTTTTAGGAAAATAGAATTTTAAAATTTTCCGAAAATTTCGAAAAATTCGAAAACGGAACGAAATTCAACAGTTTCGAACATCTCTACATACTAAACTTTCAAAATGCATGGCAGCATACAGCACACCAACTGTCAAACCATTCCAGCTACGGCAAAACTGCTTACAGAAATGCTAAAACAGTAAGATGTTTTCAGATTGGATATCAATGAAAATAGGGGGCAGATCAACAAAAAAAACAGTGATGTCGGATGAATTATAGTATCCACTGATGGGAAATTTAAAAAAAACAAATTTTTCAGTGTACATAATCGTTTAAATATGTCCTTGATGCTGTAGCGAGGATTGCTGCAGCTTCTAGATGATGGGACCAGTCTCCACTTCTCGGGTTGTGAGACAGCTGCTTAAGACTTTCTCCAGTAATGATGAAGACAAGTCATTGAAAAGAGGAAACAAAAGGAGGAAGATCTCGATGCGGATTGCGATATGGATCCAAACAAACTGATCTCTTAATAATGTCTGGTAGACGTATACCCATGTTAGATCGTCTGCCTATATGGCCATTCGTTTGCTAGCTTGGGGCCACATTCATCTAATGTCCATTCTCAGTGTATTTAGGACATGGGGTCCGTGTGGGAGACCAATGACTACACTACCAGTGCAAGGACCTGGGGTTAAGGACAAGGAGCCAATACTGGGTGGTCACCCTTTTAGATTTATTAGGGGAAACAGAAGGGCATCTACTGTATCCGTCTCCCCCATCCACAAACCCACCTCTGCAAGCTGCAATGTCTGGTGGGTGGGCCACCTAGGCGAACAACTGTAAGAATCCCAGCAAACTGTCCCTTAGGCCCCTCAGAACACCATTCCTTCTTTACCAGCCAATTAGAATGGAACTGGCCACAATATTTTTCGGTGCCATACGTTTGACATACCCAGGTGACAGCTGGTTTTATCTGTCCTGTCTATGTTTTAATTCAGTTGACAGAGATGGGGAATGTAAACACATAAAAAACATAGAGTTTGTCCTGATAGGAGAAGTGGGGTGACCATAGAAATCCAAACACCTCCCATACATCACACACAGAACCTGGCTACTTAGAACTGAATTGAGATGAATAATTGGCAGTGATTCCCTTCCTGTCAGGTGACACATTCAATTTATACATGTCCAGACCCTGGTACCCCCCACTCCGGGGGCTCCTGGTTTCAGGGATTCTGTGTGGTACCCTGGGGATTATCAAATAAAGTTCAGTGCAGGGAGATCAGGCAGGGGTTACTGCAGATCCCTCAGCTATATGGAGCCCTCCATGCAGAGTATCACTGGGATCATCTAGAGAAAGGCTCTCACCAAGCCTCATGGTAAATTGCACCCCTTGCCCCACACATAAAATCCTACCAAATGGCTTTGGTTTCCTAATAAGTAGGAAACACTCTGTATTCAGCCAATAAATGTGCAGAGAGTCGTGACACTGTACCCCCTGTGTAACACTTAAACTAGTGATGGTAGATTCCACCTCTATTTATTAGTTTTTAGCTATCCCAGATACTTACGAACCTCTGCAAATTACTAACCCCTTAGTGTTTCAAAGATGCCACTAGTGGAAATGAGGCAAACTACACTTCACATGACTAGATCACAAGGGCATATGGACAAACTGAACATAGGCTGACCACCTGCAACACAGGAATACACACAAAAACCGCAAGCATTATCGCCACCGATTTTGTACACGTTTCTGTGGGTTTTTGCGTTCGCGCAGCGTTTTAACCGTTTTGGTTATGTGGAAATGCATGGTTAACGCACCAGAAACAGAGACCGACAGTATTGGCTCTCTTACTAAAAAGTTAAGGGGGCCGATGCCGACAGACAAAAATTTTCCGGCTTCCCAAGAACCACCTCAATGCCGACCAGGGGTAGACAGTCGGTTGGATTTGGCCCCTACGATTAGCGATATTAGGTAATATCCAGTCAGTTGCTAATGTGTATGGCCACCTAAAGCTGGGTACACACATGCCAGATGTTACAATAATTTTTCAAAGTCAGGATACACACTTCTCCCTATACCACAGCATATCCACAGCATAGGGAGAATGCTCAGGACGTGTGTTTCCACGACCAGCCCTGACTCCCCTACAGAGAGACTTCCATGGCCGGGGAAATTGAGGTCACCTTTGTCTTTATGTTTTTTTTTTAGTTGGAACAATCTGTTCAGTTTGGAAGAATCAATTGTGGCTGGTAATATATTCCCATTAACACCTATGGCCCTGCTGATGTAGAAGGAGTGTTCTGCACACGCACTTTTATGGGTTTCTAGTGCCCCTGTGGACAGTGAGTTAGGCAACTAAGAAGCAGACATCGACTTGGTCAAAAAATTGTTGTATGACTTATTATTCGCTTAATATATCTATTATATAAATTAATATATTAAGCTTAAATTTATTCTTTAAGCTTTGCTGTCTGGGTCGGGCTGGGGGTTAAAAAAAGACAAACTTTTTTGATGATTGGTCAAAAATGTGTTTTCTTGATATGATACTCTTAAATCATAAGCCGCCACGGAAATGGAAGGGTAGATCCAGTAGGTTGTGTGTACCTGGGTCTGGTGAAGGGTATGTCTTTTTTGTGTTTACAATCATAAAACTATCTTTGTTGAGGTATATCAAAATTAATTTTATTAATAACTTATTACCTTTAATATGGCTGCCCACAGGAATAGAAGGGTTGGTCAGAAGGTGTGTGTACGGGTGAGTTGGGGGTATTGTTTTTTTTGCATGTATGAATATAACTAACTTTTATTGATGTTGATAAGTTTTGTTACTATAGTTCACAAAGTATGGCTTCCATGGGAATGAAAGCTAGGTCAGTAGTGGGTGTACCTGTGTCTGTGTGGGAGGTAGGTGTATCGTGTTGGTTTTCTAGAACCATGAAACAAACGTTTTGTTCTCAGCTGACCCTAACCTGAAATAATCTACACATATGAGGATGTTATCAGGATTGGAAAAAAAAATGTCCCACAGAAATTTCCACCAATAATCCATTTTTGGGTGGATTTTCCTCCTACTTGTTGTCCCCTTTCCATTCTTCAGTTAATTTCACAGGAGCCAGGAAACAAAGCAGTGAGATCTTTCACTTTTGCATGATCCCCCACCGGCTGCAAACTGAAAGGTCCCAATCCTCGCCAGCTCCTTTACCTCTTTTCTTTCTTCAATCAATGCATTTAAATATTTTTTAAAAGCGTACTGCTCCTTTACCAAACATGCTCAGTAGTTCTCTATTCAGGGATTTTGTTCACTTAGGAGATTGTTCACATAATGTCTATATAACCGTAAGTATAATGAAATTACAATTTACCTACTGTAAAAGAAAAGGACCTCCTAATGTTGATAAATTAATTATCAATCATGTATGGGGAAAAATATCAGGAACAAAAGTTTAATGTAGGTAGTATTTGTGATCATTTTTGAAACCACAGATGGCAGTATATAAACTTTTTATGACACCCTTCAATACCAAAGTGTGTCAAGTTATATAGAAATCCCCTTTTCTAATATTTCTTACACAATTGGATCTGGGATCTCTTAATATATTTAATGCAGACCATAAATAAATAACACGCATACATAATTACTACAATTGCTAAAATGCCACCTACTTCTGTAATGTGTTGTAGTGTTAGTGATATTTTCTCTTATTAAAGACACAGTCCATAAGGTACATGTTTACATCCAGACTTACTTTTAGTGTTACCTTTCTACCAAAACATGCTGGTGGATAAATAAACTCTCAAATAGGATTTCCAATTTAAAGGAATGTTGCTTCTGCAATCTCTTTCTAGGGACAGAAAGCCAGGATCTCTGTGCGTAAAATGACTGGATGTCAATAGAAATGAGCAAAACTGCTAAATCCTTCCGCCTGCAGATTTGCGGCTTTTTCAAAACAAATTAGAAAAACCGCAAAAAAAACCCCTTAAAGTCAATGGGAGAAAAAATCTGCACAGATCCGCCGTTAATATAAGGTAAAATAGGAATGGTAAACTTACTGTCATGGCTTCTGGGACCTGGGAAATGGTCTGGGATCTGGGGGAACATGTAAATATCCAGAAAAGGAACTTTCCTCACAATCGCACTGTTTATGAACTTCCGCTGCATTACTATTCGAATGCGTTCGAGTTTTCAAGGAAGTGTGAAAATGTTGTTGTAACATTAAGTAACCAGTAACTGTACTGTACATGGCTCTGGTTCTAAATGGTTTTTTTAGGGGAACAGACCCAATCTGATTGTACTTAATTGATTGAAAAAGAATCTATGAGTTTAGTATATATACCAATTAGCTTTCTCGTGAAATAATTTTATGTATCCAATCAAATTGCTTACAAATAAAGTGAAGTTTTATATTCATTCCAGGCTTGGAGCGGTTTGCGGATACTCGGAAATCCGCCGCGGATCTGGTTCGTAATCCGTGAGACCGCAATCTCTAGATGTCCAACCTCTAGGGACAGGAGCTAGGCCTGCATACTCAGTTGCTTTGTGTTGTGTACTAGACGAGCCATGACTCAGGAGGTGTACAGCATACATTACTACTCCCAGCTAAAACAAGAGTGGGGATTATGGGAGCTGACCTGTAGTCACCCATGGTGTTAATGTAAAATAAGCCTACACAACGAGACACAACAAAAGGATAGACAGACCACTCTTGTTGTATCATGTGATGTGCTCTTTAATCTGAGACAGCTTGGTCTGGTAATTTAATTTTTGCTACCCTTTAAATCACAGTTTGCTATTGGTATCAGTATTGCAGGCAGAGGTGACATTGGCCGCAGTGATTTTAGATTTAACTTAACCTTTAAAAACATGACTAAATGAAACATTCTGGGCTCCACATAGACCCCAGTATATTGATTTTGCGTAAGTCAACCAAAGGGGTTTCGTAGTATAATGTTATAATCGATAGTAAAGAAAACGCTTTCTAACTGTGGTCAAGGTATCTCCAGTATGGAATAGTCCTACCAATTAACCCCCGACTGGTGCTTTTTTTAGATATCTGTCTGTGACTCATACCTAATGAAACACCACAGTCTTTTATTTTTAAATGTAGTTTCAATAATTACTATTACATTTCACATCCAATTAAAAAAACAAAACTGAGCATATTATCAAATAGCCGAGTGAATCAGACTTCTTTGAACTGCAAATTGGCTTGTGCCATCACTTGTGCCAGGAACTGTATCAAATACTGTATATAATAAATATTCTATTAATTGTGTATGGAAGTTAAGTTAATTTGTAGTGGCAGAAGAGTTATGAGATTACGTAAAATAGGAAACTCCTTGCCCAGTGTGAACATTGGCATTCCATGGTGTTATGTTATCATGTTTTTACAGTTTTCATTGTTCTTATTTGTTGAGCAAATATCTAATAAAGATACAATGTTACTTAAAAGGACATTATACTCACCTCCCTCTGTCTCCACATCTTGTGCAGTAGACTTTTACTCAGTGTGAGAACTACTGGAAACCGCCAGGTCCTTCACCCCTGATTTGCGAAACATAAAGTCAGCGTCTAGAGCACGCTGCTCTGGTAGGCTCTGAGGCTTGTTGCAGAGCGTGCCTCCTATTGGCTCGTCGCTCGACTAAGGGGAAGAGGGGGCGGAGCCTACCAGAGCAGATTGCTGAAGACGCTGCTGTAGGTTACCGGAATCCAGGGGTGAGGACCGACGGTTCAGGTCCCACCCGAGTAAAATGCTACTGCACAAGAGGGAGCGGAAGGAAAGGTGAGTATAATTGTCCCCTGTTAATGTTCTGGGCTTCTTCTTGCGGTTTTGTTAAGCCTTTTTATTCATAAAAAAATCGAACACAGTTATCGGCCTTAAAGGAATAGTGTCCTCCCAATGAAACCATTTCCTTTAATGTATGATTGAATCCTGGCAGGTTAAGGAGCTATGCCTTACCTCCCGTCTTCAATCAAGTAACTCAAATACTCCTTAGCACAACGGCTAATGACAATCAAGAGCAATTATAGTACTGATCAGGTCTGTTGTGCAAACAGTGGAATGCAATCAAAGAAATTGGTTCTAATAAGGTCCTTGTATAAAAGTGATGCAATCAAAAGAAATCAATGCTCGATAAGGGTCTGTCATAAAGGTGACGGAATCAAAACAAATCAGCACGGATTGATCCACTGACAGCTTGAATCCAATTAAGAGCAGTGTAACCAGTGTTAAATTGCACCTAACACAACACATGTCCCACAAAGTCTTTGTGCAAAAAAATGTAAAATTTGGCTATAACTTTTGCAGATCCTTATTTAGGTACAGATCCCCACTTCTCATATGTGTACCTGCACTGTTTTGAATTTTAACAAAAACTGTGGGAGAACACTACAGTTGCAAAAAATAAGGAAGAAGTTATAAGAGAAGAGAGAAAGGAGGAGAGAAAAGGAGGAAGAAGGAAGGAAAGAGAGCGAAGAGAGAAAAGGAGAAGGAAGAAAGGAGGAGACGAGAAGGAAAAGGATAGATATCAGACGAAGAAGCGACCAAGTGAAGAGAGAAGCGAGAAGAGAACAAAATGACTAACACTATCCGAATCGGGACTCCGCCCGTCTCTCCCTATGAGCAATAAGAGTACCTCCTACCACGAATACTCTATCCATTCCCGCCTCCCTCTCATTTGGTGGTGTCCCTGACACTTTCTCCTTGATCTATGCATGCCCATGGAAACTAATGGTAGGTAACGCCTTGCTAGGCAAGAAGCTCGTGAAAAAGATTCAAAGAGATGTGTAGGCAAATTCCACGGATTCCCTAAATAAGCTCCCAGAGTCCGATAATGCAAGAGTACCAGTTGGCTCTCATTTTTCAAAGGAAAAACACTAGCGATTCTCATAGGGATGGTTGGGACAATGTGTTTATTTGGTTGTCTAAAAGTTTTATTTTCTTATGTAAGTATAACATTTACATTGGAAGGTATTAAATGCGGCTATTTGCTGACCAAAGTCGTATGGTCAAGCAGAGACCTAATGTATTAAGCAAAAACCCTTTAAATGTTTCTATTTAATCTGATTACCAGTTTATCCCCTTGCTCATTCCAAGCATAGCATTGAAAAAAATCGGTTGTTGTATTATGTGATGTCTAATTTGTTTTTGAAAATGTCTATACTAAGAGATGGAGGACGTTACATACAAACAGTCTGCTCCTTAAATCCTGGTGTGACTGGCCGCCCTTGTGTGATTCACGGTTACAAACAGAGTGCATTAATAGTTTTTGGTACATGGGGTAAGATTGTTGGGATTCCCAGTTTAAACCTGCATCTGTATTCTGTTGACTTAATTCATCATTTATTCAGGTTTGGTTATCTAATACTCAGTATACATGCCCCGTAACAGGTGAACACGGAATCTCTAGTATTTGGATGTCCTATGTAAAATGGTACTTTGGTACAACCCCATAGGGTTACTGCAGTAAAGGCAGGACATATATCTTTTGGGCTGCCTGTATCCAAGGGGTAAGGCGGGTTCTTATTAAACAGACCCTTCACAGGAGAGATTAACCCAGAGTGGACACCACGCTCAAACGCAGTCTAGTGGGGTCTAGAGGGGTTTAACCCAAAAGCTGTTGGCTCCAAGGTGACTCTCTCCCAATTAGTTATTTAAGCGGCTATCAGTTGGCGAAATACTCACGTTTGGCGCAAAATGAGACTGTAGCCTCTGGTAAAAAAGATTATGGCAGGGCGGGAGAGTTCTGTTTCTTCTGATAAAATCCCCCTATTAGTATGCTTCATAAAGCCAAAGAGATGACATGGCCTTCAGGGCCGGCCTAGGAGAACATAGCACCCCGTCAAAGCTTTGGGTACTGGCGCTACGCAGACTATCCATAACAAACACACCCCTGGGACCACACAATACCTGCTGAATGCTGGCTGCCTGGCCCTGCTTCAAAATCAAGTCCCCACAAGCCAAATCAAGTCCACCACTTACTGTCTGTCTTGAAATTAGAGATGGTCGAAATTCAATAAAGTTCAGTCCATTTTCCAACTTTTTAAACTTCTAGAGACAGGTTCTAAGTTCTATTCTGGACCACATTAAAGTCAATGGGGATGATAGTTTGAAAAGTCCGGTGAATTTACAGCAAACTAAGAATGGTAATTAGTTGTAAATGGACTGTGGCACCGGAAGGAAATGGTCTGGGAACATGTCACTGGTCACCAAAACTGGTTTTTGTTAAACACTTCTTACTCCTGATTTGGGCAATTGTGCGGTTTGGTTGCAAGCTACATCCGAGGTTTATCGTGAGAATTCGAGGGTCCGAACGGATACTTTTCGAGGGTTTAGTGAAAAACGATCCGTCACATTCGAGGGTTACCGTAAATGAATGATACATTCTAGGGTTACCGTAAACGAAGGATCTTCTAGGAGTTAGCGAAGTGCCACTTACATTCGATCATTTTACAAAAATTATGGAAAATCAGCTGTGGTCCGGAAAGTCAGAGATATCCGGGTCCGGGATACGTTCGAAATGCCTGTAGTCCATGTTGGACTGTTAAGTTCGACTTGGGTTCAAGTCTAGTCCATCTGTAACATTATCTGCAGTTGTGTGCTGTGTTGATACATCATTCTGTACCACAAAACACATTAAATACACAACAGAACAGCACAGCATACAGACATCTTGAAGAAGTGCTTTACATGTGTTGGGGCTTTGGTCTGTGTGGTGGTTCGATAAACATACAGATGGGGGTGTGTGGTACTGATGCACAACTTGTGTAACTCATGAACTAAGATCCTCCTGCCTAGGCCCCCTGGTAATTCAACTTATATACTGTATTTATTTTAGCAGTTCTATATTACTATTGGGGGGGGTAGGGGGATGGGGGTTCTGACGAATCATGTAAAGAAACGAGGGGTTGCTCCTAGTTATAAAACGGGAAATTACACCAAAATGTCTGCATTTTTTTAAAGCCTAAGATGTTTTAAGCCTTGGATTTAAAGGGTGGTTGTGACTTGCTAAAACAGTTTGTGATAGATTAGATTTAAAAAAACAAAATTAATGTATCCTGCCTCCATTTCAGATCCATATTTGACCATTACCATTACTTGCTGGAAGTTACAGTCAGTGTCCTTAAAGGTTAGTGTTAGAATTGTACGTCCCCTTTCTTTCTCATTTGGATGCACTTTAGCTTGAAACTAAGTAGAGGGGAAATTTTCCCATGTACCCTTGAGCCCTCCATAGCCAGTAAAGATGAGGGGATGGGGAGAGGATGCATCATAATAATGTATTTAATCCTTGGTCTCAGCCATTTCAAGGGCTGCCTGAGTGGCACAGTGTATATAAATATAATATTCTCTAAAAGGACCTGAAATAACGAAAGGAAAATTGGAATACCTCAAGGCATTATTTTTCTCTCGTTTACTTTAATATTCTTTGAGCCCTGGATGTCTTGTAATATTAAACCATTATTAGTTCTAATAGGTGTAATAGTTAGAAATCGCCCCTTATGTTATAAAAACAGAATGAATAAAAATAGCCCAAGAGATTCTCCTCAGCTTCAACCATGAGGAGATGCAAACAAGCATTTTAATAGTTATTTCCTGGGAAATTATTTTAGGTTCCATTGTTTCTTGCCCATTTAAAAATGTTTATAGTTTTTTGTTCCACCCCTCAAATGAAAAATTATATACAGGTAAGTCAATCCCCAAACCCATGATACAATAGTAAGAAAGATGACAGCATGATGAAGGTCAATTGATATGCAACAATTATGTTCTCCCCTCTTCTTTTGCCCTCTCAAAAGGTTTCCGCCTCTTACAGTTCTAAGCTGCTGTCTCTTTACAGCTGCACATGCTCAAAGGTGAACATCCTAGGGGAAACATTCAGTCCATTGCTGTGATTCTCATTGTTAAATCCGTGACTGGACAGCTGCTAACTGAGAAACCAGGGAAACAGAAATAGATGTAACAGAAGATCAGGTAGCAGTTCATGTTAGGGGGTTACATTTCTCAGATTTCATTACAGTTTTGGTGTGGTGATGTTACCAATATACATATTTCCTTTGAGGGGTCAATTTGCCCTTTAAAGGAAGCATAAGACAGAACACTGCAAATATGTCAGTTATGTCTGTTTTACGCATAAATATCTCACACAATAGTATCTGGAATCCTTTGTATAAATATCCTGGGAGGCAGGGTCGGGTTACAGAATAAGAATAAATGCACAATGGTGATTGGTGAACATGTATGAACAAAGTATGAAAAAAAACATAACAAAAAATAGGTTTATCTCAGACGAGTAGTAACCATGGAAATAGGCCCCCTCCCGTAGTAGTGAGAGTTGTAAACGGTACGTAGTCTGGACAGGCGATTTAGTGTTTTACATGCCCGTTTTATTGGACCCTCCTGGGATATAGACAAGGCCATGCACGCTGTTCATGTAGTATAGGAAAAGTTAGAATATTATATCCAGTTTAAGGAAGCTCCCTGGATATAAGGGAAAGGACGACCCTTTAGTGGCCCATTATTTCCTAAAAGCCCCCGATGCCCCACGACTAAAACACAGTGTTGATATAGACCGTCCATGATTACGTTGACTTTGTAAGTCACTTAATAAAATATACACGTTACTAGACAAGTAGTGGACATGGGCCCTTTTCTAAAGGGCCGCGTGTCTCGTTAATATAGCATTATAGCACCTTTAGTTGACCAGCAATTTTAGCTGTAATTGTACGGACTGCATATACAATACTGATAGTGGTAGTCGTATTAGTCTACTATACTGGGTATGTACGGCTGCAAGGCAAAAAGGGGCTTGCCCTGCCACGTTTTTCACTGCCACACCCTTAACAACCATATAATCGATATTACGTTGCAGTATGGTGTAGATTTACGATCTCCATAGAATATCATTGCGGTATTCTACGGCCGAACGTTTCTACATTCTACGGCCACTGTTGTACATTACCATAATGCACATTCTTAAAGGGGAACTGTGGTCTCCATACAAGTTGAATTTAAATTAAATTCCTACTTTTAAAATGAGCCATCAACCACCTCTCTACTATATTTACTTGGAGATGTTCATTCATTTATAGTTTCACGTGTCCTTTCATATAATATATATGAAATGCAGCTATTCACATATTATACTGTCACAACCGGAAATGAAAGTTATTAAAGCTCAATCACCATCAAGGTCCAGTAATATTAGTTTTTACAGCGATATTATTATCTGTAATTAAGGGGACAGTTCAGTGGAAATATCAATATTTGTTAAATTGTTAGTTTGTGTAATCCTCCTTAGTTTCTACATATTCTCTTCCATTTTGAAAATCAGTTGATTCCAAACCCTTTGCTGTTCCTGCTGTTGACATTATGTAGCTGACATTTAGGTTCTAACGGTCCTTCTTCTTCCCAGGATGCACCACTCCTTGAAATGTTCCTAACAGTAGTTCTACTATGGCTGTTGGATTGGTCAAAGATGAACATCTCTACGAGCAACTCAATCAAACCCAGGCTGGGTCAAGGCAAACCATAAGTCCAGGCCTGCAAACAGGAAGTCAGTATTTCGGTTGCATTTATTTATACACAACACAATGTGAATGGGCAAAGGTCATTGGGATTAAAAAATACTGCTCTTTTTTCTTAAAAGTAATGTATTTCACTGACTTCCCTTAACAAGTTTCTTTGAGTCGTTTTCTAATCTTCTCAGTATTCTATTTGTATATTATTTTTGTAGATTTACAGGTGTATATTTTATATATTGTGTGTATTGAGTCATGTCTATTACTGTGCAGCGCACTCCAAGGTTAGTCTTTAAAACTCTCAAATAAAATCTCTATTTACCTGTATTCACCTATATAAACCTAGATTATGCCAAATAATATATTGTTTGCTCTTAAAACTCTTATTTAAAATTTAATATAAAATGTTTGAATTACATTATAATTAAAATGTTTGTATTAAAAACATCCAAAGCATAAATGAGTTTACAAACCACCCTACACCGGAGGTAAGCTAGATATTAACAATTGGACTCGGTAATAGAACAAGTCCTAAGAATATAATGTATAAAGTCCATAATAATCTCTAATTTTTATCCTGGAGTGTTCTCATTATCAAGACCACCCACAATGTCCCTCTTTATATTTGTATACTTAGAACCTTTACCTCCGATATTTAAACTTTTACCGTATTGGTATTTAAACTTTCTGTATTTACCATTAATTAATTGCTTTTATCCAGGTTGTCTTTATTATAATATCTTTAAACTTACATTACATTGTAACATATATACCGCTTTTGTATTTCTCTTTTAATTGGTTTTGGTTTGACATAAGGGGGTCATTTGGGGTTTCTGTTTTGTCCTGCTTAAGGCCCTTTCCCTTTAAGAAGTGTCGGCCTATTTAGGCTGGTGATCCCAGTTCACAACGATCTAATATAAGATTGACTGATTTCATTTTTTCTGGTGTCTCTGATAAAGTGCCACTCTCGTTCTATGATTGTAGTCATTGGTCTGTACGGGTTCCCTAAGAACTTACAGTAGATACTTTGGATTTGCCTGGACGATCCACTTCTTTTTTTCTTATTTTGCAGGTGTTTGCTTTGAATGGTAAGTAAATGCCATATTCTTTATTGTGACGTCTGAGTTCTTGTGCAAATGTCAACCAAAGCAAATCGACGACTCGAGCAATATGACATCACATGATCTCTGACATCATCCAAAGAGGTAGACAAAAAAAGGAACCAAAACTAATGGTGAAACCAAATAAAAGCAAGCCAGAATCTGAACACAATTCTAAAGAATACCAGCCAATTATATTTTAGAGTCCAAAAAACACAAAAGGAAATCGTTATTGGTGTTCCTTTTTGCATAAATTATCATTTTTAAAGGGAAGTCAGCCTTAATTAACGTTCAATACATTTTCTAGGCTTTCTTCAATACAAATGTTTATTTTGGTTTTTATAATACAAATGATACATCTGCAGTGACTTTCTATTCTTAAGAATCTGTCCCAGTATTTTTTCATCTATTGTTTTCTTAAATATGTTAAATGAATTTGGCCATTACCACATCTGCTGGAAGATAGTTTCACCGTTCTCACTGTAAAGAAACCTTTCCTAACCTGAAGAAGAAACTTCTTTTCTTCTAATCATAAAGGATGTCCACAGTCCTCTTATATGACCGATTAGTGAACATGCACCAGAGAGTTTATATTTGTTTATTACATTGTTTACATTCCACAACCTTACGAACATCCCCAACCTTACTAACATCTCCCACTACCTACAAAACATCCCACAACTTTACTAGACATCCTACAACCTTACTGAACATCCCACAACCTACTAGACATCCCACAATCTTAATAACACCCCCACATCTTCCTGAACAACCCACAACCTTACTAGAGATCCTACAACCTTACTGAACATCCCACAACCCTACTATCATCCCACACCTTACTAGACATCCCACATTTTACTAAACATCCCCACAACTTACTGAACACCCACAACCTTACTGAACATCCCACACCCTACAATATCCCACAACCTTACTAGACATCCATAACCTCTGAACTCCCAAAACCTTACTACATCCCTCCACAACCTTACTAGACATCCACAATTTTACTAAACATCCCACACCTTACTGAACAACCCACAACCTTACTGAACATTTTACCTACATGTTCCACAACCTTACTGAAACATCCCACAACCTTACTCTGCCCTCACAGTGAAGAACCATTTACATTGCTCAAGATGAATGGTTATTTCACATGTCTAAACGGGTGGCTTGTAGTCTTTGTTCACCCTTAGTGAAGAAAAAGATCCCAAGTGTATTGGCTATAGTTCCCTCTACCATTGATTATTTGGTTACATGTATATATAGTAGTTACCTTTCAATAAAATGAACATGGAAACAGCAGATGGCCATCTGTATATTATACCATGTTACATACAAGTGATAAAGTTAAAAACCTAGTTTGATAAAGGGATTATGAACATAGTCAATAAGGATGACACATGGTTTGTAATGGAGTTCTATTAATTTCCTCTTCCTTCTTTCCTAATCCAACGATATATTATCCGATCCAATGTTGTTTATCTTTATTGATAGCAACAGAAGATGAAGCTCGGAAGCTTGGAGTGGTTGGTTGGGTAAAGAATACAAGACAAGGGACAGTGTGGGACAAGTTCAGGACCTGAGGAGAAAATTCATTCAATGTAGTTTGCATGCATATTTAACATGTCTCCTATGTCTATATGTTGGTCATGTTATCAGCTCAAGTATCTATGAAGAATCTATTACATCAAACTACACACATGGATCTGCTGTGCATTTTCAGAAAATGGTTCAGTCCTGCGGTTGAGGGCCATATTAAAAGGCCTTACTGAGCATTGCCGCAATCGTAAATTTACAACCCATATTATATATATATATATAATACTAGCCAAGTGTGAGTGTTGGTGCACAGTGGAAATGAATGTGTGATGTTTTTGCTAGATAATTATTTTTATTGAAAGCCGGGGTCATGCTCTCAGTGAGACCAACACAAAGTGCACAAAACATGCAGGTTATCGTGATCTGTCTGCTGCCTCTCCCTTATGCATATAGTGTTAAGCTGTGGGGGCCAGAGAGAGCTACTTACATGCATTTAGCCGGTAGTTATTAACATCCATTCTGAAAACTCTCCCTTCCACTCCCAGCATATCCAGGGGGAGGCTCAAATGGCTAAGTCTGAAAGTCCCCCAGGCATTCCCACCCATAACATGATAATCACACACACATATTCTCCCCATTTCTATTTGACCTGCCAGCTTTTCTCACAACTTTAAAACTACACTCCCAGCATCCCTGGCTGCACAGAATGCTGGAAAAAATTTTTCATACATCCTGGAAAAAGCCCATTTACTGACTGACAGACATTAAAAGCCCATGCTTTAGCAATTCCTACCCAAGGGTTTGAATATGCACATATTAAAACTACAACTCCAGCATTCTCTGTTAGCAGTAAGTTTTCCTTTATGTCCACTTCCTGTCTAGAAACAGAAACTGGATTCTATTGCTTAAATAATGTAATAAACCATTAACAAACCACTTCATTGTCTCAGAGAAATGGGCAGGATATGTTTTCCTTTCAGTCCCCCTATCATATAAGCAGGATAAGCAACCAGTAGATCTCCGATGTTTTAAAAACTACAACTCCCAGCTTCCTCTACAAGCACTCTGTAATTAGGGAATTCTGGAGTTTAGTTTTAACATTCAGAGATCTATGGTTGCCTACCCTGATTTATAGGTATCCCTTCCTGTCCAGCAAACACACACTCTCTTTTTGTCTATTGAGGGGAGGGGTGGTGGAGTTGAGAGTGAGAAGAATGTTTTTACTAAGACGGTCAACATGTTTACAAAGGAAGTAACGTATAGTCTTCAACTTCCTACTAACACTTCCTACTTCCTTACTACACTCAAAATGTTTTGATTTGCTAACACTGCTGTCAATCTAATATTGAGCACACCATTGGATACAACACTAAAAGGGAAGTGAGAAATATGTTCCTATGTAAGCTTCAATTGCCTCCATGTAAAACTTCATGGGGTTGGGCTTAACGTCCTTTTGAAGATACCATTACAAAACAGGAGTGGGGACTGTGCAAGTGCTTTATTTATTTATAGATTTTGCCTTATTACTTTTCTATATACTTTAATGTCATTACTAATATTTGTTAATAGGATATAACTATTTATTTAGTGCTTACACAATACATAACACTGTCCCTCTGTATATTACTTTTACCCACCCCCACCAACCATAGTACCTCCGAAGAACCCAATGTATTCCTCATAAATTATACATTTATTTTATATAATATAGGGATATATATATAATGCATGTTTTGGGGGGTCCAACCCCTTCCTCAGGTGTTCCTCGGGGGTTGGCCCCCCCAAAAGTGGTGACCTGCTTGTTTTGTTGAACACTTAATAAATGGAACTTTGTTATTAACTCTTATTCTGATTGTGCCTCCCTGCACTTTATATTGGATTATACTTACCTGATGTGGCCAGGCCTCAGGGGGTGAACCTCTCAACTACCTGTTGGGATTCCATAAAGCTATTGGAATTGTATGTATATATATATATATATATATATATATATATATATATATATATTATATCTCTTTACAGCACACCACTTATATCATAGAATTGGGTGCAGTGCCCCAGAATACGGCCGGACTTCTGCCGAATATGCACAGTTCTAGAGCCAGTACTCTATTTCTTCATTGAGCAAATTTCGGGGGAACACCCGCCCCCTTCATTAGACTGCAAAAAGTTATCCCTGGTTACACTCCAAACCCATATCAAGGACATGAAACATAACAGACCTGTCATCTGTATTCATAATCACATTACCCTCACTTGAATTGTACCCTGTATAGATCAACTTAATTTCAATCATCACAAGTGTTGATGGACCAAACCCGTTTCGATTGGACAAACTTGAACTATCCGAACTCAATCTGAAATAGTTTGGGTTTTCCTCCTTGCTGACTTATTTGTGATAGTTATCAAAAATCTGATAATTCTCAAATTCTCAAATCGTAGATGAAAGGTAACCCTCGAATGTAACATTGAATTTGTAACCCTCGAATGTCTTGAATTTGTAACCCTCGAATGTCTTGAAGTAACTCGTAACTGAATTGTACATGTAGAATTGGGTCGAATGTAATTAATCCCTCGAATGTTGCGTCGATTCAGCGACCCTCGAATGTAAGCCGTTCGATATGTCATAACCCTCGAATGTAGTGGTCAATTTCGGTAATCCTCAAATTTAGCGGTCAATTTCGGTTAATCCTCAATGTAGCGGTCAATTCGGTAATCCTCGAATGTAGTGGCTGATTCGTAACCCCTAAAGTACGATCAATTTTGTTAACTCTAGAATTATCATTCATATCGTGTAACCCTCAATGTGTAGCTGTTGTTTTCAGTAACCCTCAAATGTATAGTTCTGTAATCCTCGAATTGATATGGACATGTATAGCATGAGCTATCCTGAGTTCAATCCACCCTTGGACACATCTGCAAGGAGTTTGATGTTCCCCATGCTTGCGTGGGTTTCCTCCGGCACTCGTTTCCCCCTCATAAGGACATATTATATGTTGTATGCATCAAATAAAGTTGCTTGGATTGTACCTCTTCAGGGCAGGGCCTGATGTGATCATGTAATTTAAAGCGCTACAGAAGATGTTGGGTGCTATATAAATCCACAATAATAATAATAAAATGTGATAGTGACATGTTCCCCGATACCTTTTCGAGGTGTACTGTAAGTTACTATTGTATTTTAACGTGTAGTTTATCCAAACTTTCAACTATTTCATCCTATTGATTTTAATGTCTCCTCCCACTGCTCAATGAGCTTTGTTAAGTTTGACATGTGCAAAGGAGCAGCAGGTGAAACAGCAGTCAATCATTAATTGTGATGTCAGCAGTGACAGTCTTGATTGACTGCACGGAGAGAGGGCCACTTACTCTGCAGGTAGTATGCAGGTAATAAAGTACTGAATATATCAGTTGGGTTTGAGTGCAGGTAACTGACATGTGACCAGTTTTTTGTTTTAAAGTAGCATTACCCTTAATGGAGAGATTTTATTTGTTTTGTTTTCACTGTGGATAATTATTCTTGCATTATTCTTACTAAATGTACTTGCCCTTTCTTTCTCCCACAGGAAGACGTGGCTGAGTGGTGGGCAGTCCATTTCTCTCGATTGATCGGACACGACTTTAGCACGAAAGGAAATCACTAAGCTGCAGTTTTAATGGATTTAGCCCCAGATCCTAATTGGGATGGACATTTTACACTGGTTTGTTTATCTGGGAACCTTCTGTTATTGGATGACAGGTCCCAGACAAGTAGCCAATAGGGATGGGGCCAGGGGGTGATAATATATATTACACCACTGATTCACACTGACTCTGTGTATGTGTCTATGTGATAGTTATAGCCATGGGCTCTGTATGGACTATTGGTTCTAAATCTGGATCTACTTGAAATCCACGTGGACTTATAGATGAAGATTAAAATTCATTGGTGTCAACATGGACGTTCTTCTTTTGGTGCAGACACCAGAGCTATGTAGATATTAAAGGATAAGCAAAGCGGAATAGATTACTACATATAGAAATATAGTATTAATGTTTCCATCGAGAGCGATATCAGGTCTTTAACAATGAAGATACTTGTGTCTGATATTGTCCACTGGGGGCCACCATTTTTCTTTTCTACACTCACTTTTTTTCTTGATCTTGATGAATCTTAATCTGGCCATACACCACCTTGATGTTTCACCAATCAATTCTCATCTGCCTGTTAAAAGGTATACAAAGGGTTTACCACATTACCTTTAAACACAAATTTTTGTGTGAATATACAATTATTCTTGTGTTAAATTTTATAACTAGTCTGCCAGTCAGATCAACATCGAGCTTTACAGCCAACACTAAAATGTCACTTAGGGGAGCTCCTACTGTCTCGACTGATATTATTTTAAATTTTTATATTGCATATCCTTAGGGGAGATAAACCTCAAACTGCAGTTGCTCTTTGTAAATTATCCTTTTAAAGTTCCTTTAAGCAGTTCTCACACAAAATGAATATCAAATAATATTTTTTCAGTATGACCCTTTAAAAGGGAGTTCAATGAAATACATATACTTTTCAGAAAAAGAGCATATTTTTTCATCCCACATGACCATAATCTGACAATTCAGCATTGTGGTCGTGTATAAATAATGCAAATACTGACTTCCTGTTTCAGGACCCCTAGTAAGAACCGTTATGGTTGCCCTTGACCCAGTGCCTGGGTTGATTTCGTTGTCTCAGTAGAGATCTGAGCATGTTTTGACCCATCCAACAGCCAATCAGTAAATTACTGTTAGGAACATTCCAAGGAAGTGATGCATCCTGGGAAGAAGAAGGACCTTTAGAACCTGAAATGTCAGCTCACTAATGTCAACAGCAGGGAACAGCAAAGGTTATGAAATCAAACTGATTTTTCATAAATGGGAGAGAATATGTAGAATAACTAAGAAACATTACACAAACTAACAATTTAACAAATTAACAGAGCGATCTGACTTATTTATTTATTTTTTTTAAATATTTGAAAATTTTATTTGAGCAACCAAGTGTATGAAGAAAAGTTATCAATTGAGTAATAGTGATGTGAACAGAAGTTTCTGAGGTTTTCTGTGATTCCTTTATCCTAGCATCGTCTTAGTCAGTAGGCGGATTGTCCATTGCCGATGATTAGTATTGATCTGTTTTTTTTTAAACCAGAATTGCCAGATTTCTTCCTTCCCGAAGTGACGTCACGGTAGGCAGACCGGGTGGAGTTAGGGGCATAATGGGCGGGGTTAGAGTCGGGACCACAATAAGGTCAGGGTTAGGGGCATAACTGGTCAGGGAATGGGCATTCCATTGGTGGGGCTGCCAAGGCTGCTGTTTGGATGGGATTTTCAGCCTGACTGCGAGCTCGGGATTTGTCCCTGCAGTTGGACAAATAGGGATGCCTGGCAACCCTGTTGTACCTGAGAGGGGAGACAGTTCTGTGGGGCCATATTCATAAAGGCGCAGTATCGGTTTTAGCAACGTTTGGTTTAAAGATGTTAAAACAATTGCTAATTTTCAATCACTTTAATGTTCGTTAATTTACGATCATTATCAGAAATTAACGACCTGATTGTAAATACAGATAAAGAGAAAATCTACAGTAACCGATGTAGATTTCGATCTCCATAGAATTCATTGCGGTATTCTACCGGCCGACTTTCACTTCTACGCCACTGTTGTACATTACCATAATGCACATTCTTAAAGGGGAACTGTGGTCTCCATACAAGTTGATTTTAAATTAAATTCCTACTTTAAAAATGAGCCATCAACCACCTCTCTACGTGCTCCACAGCCCAAGATAACAGAAATGACTGACCAGAAAGTTAATGGGGGGGGGCTGACATGTGACATTCCTAAGGCTCTTCTGCACAGTGCCACGGTGAGCACAGCCTCAGACTCCCTCAGTGTGTCAGGGAGAAAGGAAGTCCCTCCTCCTCTCTGCTGTGTGAATCCTGACAGAGAAGGTAAGGGAATCTACAGCCCTCTCTTCACTTGTGGAAAACAGCTTTTTCAGGCAGAGTTCTCACTCTGTTCTCACTCTGCCTGAAAAGGCTGATTCACCAGAGTTTTCTGGGGGGGGGGGGGTGTCTGAGTAACCCATGGCACCTACGAGTGGGCAAGGCCACGTCACCCATGACTGGCGGGGCCACGGAGCACCCATAAGTGGGCGGAGCCAAGCAACACTGAAAGGGCGGGGCACATCAACCCGTGAATGGGCGGGGCCACATGGGTCTGTAAGAAATGGGCGCATGGGGGGCCTGCAAATGGTAGGGACCATGGGGGTCCAGTGGAGTGGGGGGACCAGGGGGCTGCAAAGGGAGGAGAAGACACAGGACAGATTGACTGACAGTTTCAGGACAGGAAGCAGGAAGTGCAGGGAAACTCTGGTATGCTGCGGCCTATATCACACACAAAAATGTAAATATCTTTAAAACGATGCAAATAAATACAATGGAAATACAATTGCAAAAAATTTCAGGGGAGCAATTCCTATCAATTTACCTCAAGTATTTTTGGACCACAGTTCCCCTTTAAAGTGTATGTATACTGTAATAAAATGCTTTGAATCATCTTAATCTATAAAAAATACATGTAAGTAGCACTTACTCTGAGGTGTTGTGGTGCTGCTTGCCTTCAATACAGTACTTGTTTTGCTCAGGCTCTGACCACTGACCGGACTATTCCCAGATACCAATAGAGATGTAATGTGGGTTCGAATAGAACCAGTTTGAATCGAATCTGAGGGTTTTGATCTTTCGGAACTCCCGGATTTCACGGAACCCGGATTTTTCTAATTTTCTATTTTATCAAAAAATTTAAAGTAGACGATTATCTAAAATCGAAAGTAGACAATTAACGAAAACAGTAGACGATTATTAAAATTGAAAGTAGACGATTATTCAAATCGAAAGTAGACAATTAGCGAAATTAAAAGAAGCGATTATCAAAAATCTAAGTAGACGATTATCAAAAATCGAATATATCTAATCAAAAAGTAGATAATTACTAAATCGAAAGTAGACGATTATCAAAAATCGAAAGTAGATAATTATCTAAACGAAAGTAGACCGATTAGCTAAAATCGAAAGTAGATAATTATCAAAAATCAAAAAGTAGAACGATTATCAAAAATCGAAAAGTAGACGATTATAAAAAACGAAGAGACGATTATCAAAATCGAAAGTAGACAATTACGAAAATCGAAGTAAGACAATTATCGAAATCAAAAGTAGATAATTATCTAAAATCGAAAGTAGAGATTATCTAAAATCGAAAGTAGATAATTATCTAAAATCGAAAGTCGACGATTATTTAAAACCGAAAGTAGACGATTATCTAAAATCAAAAGTAGACGATTATCTAAAATCGAAAGTAGACGATTATCTAAAATCGAAGTAGACGATTATCTAAAAACGAAAGTAGACGATTAGCGAAAATCGAATTCTCGAAAGTAATGATCAATTTCGGTAACTCTCGAGAATAGAATGCGGAATCTGGAAAACAGCCCGATCGAGGAGGAAAGATAGATTTAAAGTTTGGTTTTTATTTACAGGTTCCCAGACATTCCCCAGTCTCTGTTCATTCACAGTAACCTACTATTACTATTACTTATTATTTGTCCCTCAAAATGGACAGAAACTTTAAATTTTTTCTCCCATAGACTTCTATGGCTCGTTTTAGGAAAATAGAATTTTAAAATTTTCCGAAAATTTCGAAAAAATTCGAAAACGGAACGAAATTCAACAGTTTCGAACATTCTACATACTAAACTTTCAAAATTGCATGGCAGCATACAGCACACCAACTGTCAAACCATTCCAGCTACGGCACAAACTGCTTAACAGAAATGCTAAAAAGTAAGATGTTTTCAGATTGGATATCAATGAAATAGGGGGCAGATCAACAAAAAAAACAGTGATGTCGGATGAATTATAGTATCCACTGAGGGAAATTTAAAAAAAAAACAAATTTTTCAGTGTACATAATCGTTTAAATATGTCCTTGATGCTGTAGCGAGGATTGCTGCAGCTTCTAGATGATGGGACCAGTCTCCACTTCTGGTTGTGAGACAGCTGCTTAAGACTTTCTCTCAGTAATGATGAAGACAAGTCATTGAAAGAGGAAACAAAAGGAGGAAGATCTCCGATGCGGATTGCGATATGGATCCAAACAAACTGATCTCTTAATAATGTCTGGTAGACCGTATACCCATGTTAGATCGTCTGCCTATTGGCCATTCGTTTGCTAGCTTGGGGCCACATTCATCTAATGTCCATTCTCAGTGATATTTAGGACATGGGGTCCGTGGGGAGACCAATGACTAATACCAGTGCAAGGACCTGGGGTTAAGGACAAGGAGCCAATACTGGGTGGTCACCCTTTTAGATTTATTAGGGGAAACAGAATGGGGCATCTACTGTATCCAGTCTCCCCCATCCACAAACCCACCTCTGCAAGCTGCATGTCTGGTGGGCGTGGGCCACTAGGCGAACAACTGTAAGAATCCCAGCAACTGTCCCTTAGGCCCCTCAGAACACCATTCCTTCTTTACCAGCCAATTAGAATGGAACTGGCCACAATATTTTGGTGCCATACGGTTTGACATACCCAGGTGACAGCTGGTTTTATCTGTTCCTGCTATGTTTTAATTCAGTTGACAGAGATGGGGAATGTAAACACATAAAAAACATAGAGTTTTGTCCTGATAGAGAGAAGTGGGGTGACCATAGGATAATCCAAACACCTTCCCATAATCACACACAGAACCTGGCTACTTAGAACTGAATTGAGATGAATTAATTGGCAGTGATTACCCTTCCTGTCAGGTGAACATTCAATTTATTACATGTCCCAGACCCTGGTACCCCCCACTCCGGGGGCTCCTGGTTTCAGGGAATTCTGTGTGGTACCCTGGGGATTATCAAATTAAAGTTCAGATGCAGGGAGATCAGGCAGGGGTTACTGCAGATCCCTCAGCATATGGAGCCCTCCATGCAGGAGTATCACTGGGATATCTAGAGAAAGGCTCTCACCAGCCTCATGGTAAATGCACCCCTTGCCCCACCATAAAATCCTACCCAAATGGCTTTGGTTTCCTAATAAGTAGGAACACTCTGATTCAGCCAATAATGTGCAGAGAGTCGTGACACTGTACCCCCTGTGTAACACTTAAACAGTGATGGTAGATTCCACCTCTATTTATTAGTTTTTAGCTATCCCAGATACTTACGAACTCTGCAAATTACTAACCCCTTAGTGTTTCAAAGATGCCACCTAGTGGAAATGAGGCAAACTACACTTCACATGACTAGATACAAGGTGCATATGGACAACTGAAACTAGGCGAGCCACCTGCAACACAGGAATCACACACAAAAAACCGCAAGCATTATCGCCACCGATTTTGTACACGTTCTGTGGGTTTTTGCGTTCGCGCAGCGTTTTAACCGTTTTGGTTATGTGGAAATGCATGGTTAACGCACCAGAAACAGAGACCGACAGTATTGGCTCTCTTACTAAAAAGTTAAGGGGGCCGATGCCGACAGACAAAAATTTTCCGGCTTCCCAAGAACCACCTCAATGCCGACCAGGGGTAGACAGTCGGTTGGATTTGGCCCCTACGATTAGCGATATTAGGTAATATCCAGTCAGTTGCTAATGTGTATGGCCACCTAAAGCTGGGTACACACATGCCAGATGTTACAATAATTTTTCAAAGTCAGGATACACACTTCTCCCTATACCACAGCATATCCACAGCATAGGGAGAATGCTCAGGACGTGTGTTTCCACGACCAGCCCTGACTCCCCTACAGAGAGACTTCCATGGCCGGGGAAATTGAGGTCACCTTTGTCTTTATGTTTTTTTTTTAGTTGGAACAATCTGTTCAGTTTGGAAGAATCAATTGTGGCTGGTAATATATTCCCATTAACACCTATGGCCCTGCTGATGTAGAAGGAGTGTTCTGCACACGCACTTTTATGGGTTTCTAGTGCCCCTGTGGACAGTGAGTTAGGCAACTAAGAAGCAGACATCGAGTTGGTCAAAAAATTGTTGTATGACTTATTATTCGCTTAATATATCTATTATATAAATTAATATATTAAGCTTAAATTTATTCTTTAAGCTTTGCTGTCTGGGTCGGGTGGGGGTTAAAAAAAACAAACTTTTTTGATGATTGGTCAAAAATGTGTTTTCTTGATATGATACTCTTAATCATAAGCCGCCACGGAAATGGAAGGGTAGATCCAGTAGGTTGTGTGTACCTGGGTCTGGTGAAGGGTATGTCTTTTTTGTGTTTACAATCATAAAACTATCTTTGTTGAGGTATATCAAAATTAATTTTATTAATAACTTATTACCTTTAATATGGCTGCCCACAGGAATAGAAGGGTTGGTCAGTAAGGTGTGTGTACGGGTGAGTTGGGGGTATTATTTTTTTTGCATGTATGAATATAACTAACTTTTATTGATGTTGATAAGTTTTGTTACTATAGTTCACAAAGTATGGCTTCCATGGGAATGAAAGTAGGTCATAGGTGGGTGTACACTGTTGTCTGTGTGGGAGGTAGGTGTATCGTGTTGGTTTGAAACCATGAAACAAACGTTTTGTTCTCACTGAACCCTATAACCTGAAATAATCTCACATATGAGGATGTTATCAGGATTGAAAAAAAATGTCCGAACAGAGAATTTCACCAATATCCATTTTTGAGGTGGATTTTCTCCTACTTGTTGTCCCCTTTCCATTCTTCAATAATGTTCACAGGAGCCAGGAAACAAAGCAGTGAGATATTTCACTTTTGCATGATCCCCCCACCGGCTGCAACTGAAAGGTCCCAATCGTCTCGCACAGCTCTTTACCTATTTCTTTCTTCAATCAATCATTTAAATATTTGTTAAAAGCGCTACTGCTCCTTTACCAAACATGCAGTAGTTCTCTATTACAGGGATTTGTTCACTTAGGAGATTGTTCACATAACTGTCTATATAACCGTAAGTATAGTAAATTAACACATTTACCTACTGTAAAAGAAAGGACCCCTAATGTTGATTAAATTAATTATCAATTCTGTGTATGGGGAAAAAATAATCATGGAACAAAAGTTTAATGTAGGTATACTTTGTGATCATTACTTTTACTAACCACCAGATGGCAGTATATAACGTGTTTTAGTGAACAGCCCCTTCAATACCAAATGTCAAGTTATATGAAATCCCCTTTTCTAATATTCTTACAAATTGGACTGGGATTTTAATATATTTAATGCAGACCATTAAATAAATAACAGCATATAAATTATACAATTCTAAAATGCACCTACTTCTTCTAATGTGTTGTAGTGTTAGTGGATTTTTCTCTTACTTAAAGACACAGTCCATAAGGTACATGTTTAACATCCAGACTTACTTTTAGTGTTTACCTTTCTACCAAACATGCTGGCTGGGAAAATAAACCTCAAATAGGAATTTCCAATTTAAGGAAGTTTGTGCTCTGCAATTTTTCCTAGGGAAGAAAAGTCAAGGATCTCTGTGCGTAAAAGACGGATGTCAATAGAAATGAGCAAAACGGCTAAAATCCATTCCGCCTGCAGATTTGCGGCTTTTCAAAACAAATTAGAAAAACGCGCAAAAAAACCCTTAAAGTCAATGGGAGAAAAAACTCTGCAACAGATCCGCCGTTAATATAAGGTAAAATAGGAATGGTAACCTTACTGTACATGGCTCCTGGGACCTGGGGAAATGGCTGGATCTGGGGAACATGTAAGTATATCCAGAAAAGGAACTTCTCCTCACAATCGCCACTGTTTATGAACTTCCGCTGCTACTATTCGAACTGGTTCGAGTTTTCAAGGATAGTGTGAAACTGTTTTTAACACTATATATCCATGTACACTGGATCACTGGTAATGCTCGGTCTCAAATGGTTTTTTTAGGGGAACAGACCCAATCTGATTGTACCTAATTTGATTGAAAAAGAATCTATGGTTAGTATATATACCAATTAGCTTTCTGTGAAATAATTTTATGTATCCAATCAAAATTGCTTACAAATTAAAGTGAAGTTTAATATATCATTCCAGGCTTTGGAGCGGTTTGCGGATACTCCGGAAATCCGCCCGCGGATCTGTGTTCGAATCCGTGAAGACCGCAATCTCTAGATGTCAACCTCTGGGAACAGGGCTAGGCTGCATACTCAGTTGCTTTGTGTTGTGTACTAGAGAGGCACATGCTCAGGGCGTGTACACTATACACTTTACTCCCAGCTAAAAAAAGAGGTTGGGATTATGGAGCTGACCTGTAGTCACCCATGGCGTTAATTAAAATAAGCCTACCAACGACGACAAAGCAAAGGATAGACAGACACTCTTGTTGTATCATGTGAATGTGCTCTTTAATCATGAGACAATGTGTTTGGGTCTGGTAATTTAATTTTTGCTACCCTTTAATCACAGTTGTATTGGTATCAGTATTGCAGGCAAGGTGACATTGCCGCAGTGATTTTAGATTTAACGTAAACCTTTAAAAAACCATGACTAAATGAAACATTCTGGGCTCCACATAGATAGCCCAGTATATTGATTTTGCGTAAGTACAACCAAAGGGGTTTCTAGTTACATGTTTATAATCATAGTAAAGAAAACGCTTTCTAACTGTGTCAATGGTATCTCCAGTAGGAATAGTCCATACCAATTAACCCCCGACTGGTTGCTTTCTTTTAGATATTCTGTCTGTGACTCAACCTATAATAAACACCACAGCTTTTATTTTTTAAATGTAGTTTTCATAATTATATTACATTTCACATCCAATTAAAAAATAAAACTGAGCATATTATCAAATAGCCGTAGTGAATCAGATCTTTGAACTGCAAATTGGTTGTGCCATCAGCTTGTGCCAGGGAACTGTATGCAAATATGTTATAATAAATATTCTATTAATTGTATTGGAAGTTAAGTTAATTTGTAGTGGCAAAGAGTTATGAATTACGTAAAATAGGAATCCACTTGCCCAGTGTGACATTGGCATCCATGTGGTTATGTTATCATGTTTTTACAGTTTCATTGTTTTTATTTGTTAGATCAGAATATCTAATAAGAGATACATGTGTACTTAAAGGACATTATAATACACACTTCCCTCTTCTCCACATCTTGTGCAGTAACTTTTACTCAGTGTGAGACTACCGAAACCGCCAGGTCCTCACCCCTGATTTGCGAAACTAAACAGCGTCTAGAGCACGCTGCTCTGGTAGGCTTGAGGCTTGTTGCAGAGCGTGCCGTTCCTATTGGCTCTCGCCGACTAGGGGAAGAGGGGGCGGAGCCACCAGAGCAGATTGCTTGAAGACGCTGCTGTAGGTTACCGGAATCCAGGGTGAGGACCGACGGTTCAGGTCCTCACCTGAGTAAAAGCTACTGCACAAGAGGGCGGAAGGAAGGTGAGTAAATTGTCCTGTTAATGTTCTGGGGGTTTCTTCTTGCGGTTTTGTTATAGCCTTTTATTCATAAAAAAATCGAACACAGTTATCGGCCTTAAAGGAATAGTGTCCTCCCAATGAAACCATTTTCCTTTAATGTATTGTTGAATCCTGGCAGGTTAAGGAGCTATGCCTTACCTCCCGTTCTTCAATCAATAATCAAATCACTCTTAGCCACACACGGCTAATGACAATCAAGAGCAAATTATAGTACTGATAAGGTCTGTTGTCAAATAACAGTGGAATGCAATCAAAGAAATTGGTTCTAAAAGGTCCGTTATAAAATGTGATGAATCAAAAGGGTAAATCAATGCTGATAAGGGTCTGTCATAAAGGTGACGGAATCAAAACAAATCAGCACGATTAGTCCCTGACAGCTGAATCCAATTAAGAGTCATGTAACCAGTGTTAAATTGCACCTACTAAACACATGTCCACAAAGTCTTTGTGCAAAAAAAATTGTAAATTTGGCTATAAACTTTTGCAGAGTTCCTTATTTAGTAAGATCCCCCACTTCTCATATTGTACCTGCATGTTTTGAATTTTTTACAAAAACTGTGGGAGAACTACAGTTCAAAAAATAAGAGAGAAGTTATAAAGAAAAAGAGAAAAAAGAGGAGACAGGAGAAGAAGGTAGGAGAAAGAGGAGAAAAGAGCAAGGAAGAAGAAGGAGAGTAGAGAAGACAGCTAATGAAGGAGATATCGACGAAGAAGCGAGAAGTGAAGAGAGAAGCGTAGAAGAGAACATAATAATGACAAGTTCTACATTCCGACGGGCACGCCTCCGCTCTTCCCTGCTCTCCACCGACGGCAACGAAGAGCCACGTTTCCTTCAAGAAACCCTCAGGTCCTACCACCGCTCCCCTCCATTGGGTGGTGTCCCTGAACTTTCTCCTTGATCTATGCATGCCCATGGAACTAAGGAGAACGCCTTGCTATAGAAGAAGTCGTGAAAAAGATTCAAAGAGATGTTAGGCAAATTCCACGGCGATTTCCCTAGAGAAGCTCCCATAGTCGAAATGCCAAGAGTACCAGTTGGCTTCTCATTTTCCAAGGAAAAACACTAGCGATTCTCAATAGGGATGTTGGGACAATGTGTTTATTTGGTGTGTCTAAAAGTTTTATATTCTCTTATGTAAGTATAAACATTTACATTGGAAGGTATTAAAATGCGGCTATTTGCTGACCAAAGTCGTATGGTCAAGCAGAGACTAATCGGTATTAAAGCAAAAAACCCTTTAAATGTTTCTATTTAATCTATACCAGTTTAATCCCCTTGCTCTTCCAAGCATAGCAGTGAAATAAAAATCGGTTGTTTATTATGTTGATGTCTAATTTGTTTTTGAAAATGTCTATACTAAGAAGATGGAAGGACGTCTCATACAACAGTCTGCTCCTTAAATCCTGGTGTGACTGGCGCCCACTTGTGTGATTACACGGTACAAACAGAGTGCATTATAGTTTTTGGTAATGGGGTAAGCATTGTTGGGATTCCCAGTTAAACCTGCATCTGTATCTTCTGTTGACTTAATTTCTATCATTTATTCAGGTTTGTTAGCTAATACTCAGTATCATGCCTGTACACAGGTGCACGAGAATCTCTAGTATTTGGATGTCCTATGTACAAATGGTACTTTGGTACAACACCCATAGGGTACTGCAGTAAAGGCAGCTACATAATATCTTTTGGCTGCCTGTATCCAAGGGGAAGCGGGTCTTATTAAAACAACGACCCTCAGGGGAGATTAACCCAGAGTGACACACGCTCAACCGCAAGTCTAGTGGGTCTAGAGGGGTTTATACAAAAGCTGTCTGGCTCCAGGTGACTCTCTCCCACATTTAGTTATTAAGTGCGGCCTATCAGTTGCGAATACTCAGTTGGCGCAAATGAGACTGTAGCCTCTGGTAAAAAAGATTATGGCAGGTGCGGAGAGTCTCTTTCTTTGTGATAAATCCCCTATTATATGCTTCATAAAGCCAAAGAGGGATGAACATGGCCTCAGGGCCGGCCATAGGAGCCATAGCACCCCGTCAAGCTTGGTTACTGGCGCACGCAACTTAATCCAAAAAAACACACCCCTGGGACACACACAATACCTGCTCGAATGCTGGGCTGCCTGGCCTGCTTCAAAATCAAGTCCCCACCAAGTCCAAATCAAGTCCACCCACTTACTGTCTGTCTTGAAATTAGAGATGGTTGCGAAATTCAATAAAGTTCAGATCCATTTCCAACTTTTTAAACTTCAGAGACAGGTTTCTAAGTTTCTATTCTGACCACATTAAAGTCTGGGGATGATAGTTTGAAAAGTCCGTGACTTTACGCAAACTGAAGATGGAATTAGTTGTAAATGGTGTGGCACCTGGAAAAATGGTCTGGGGAACATGTCACTGGTCACCAAAACTGGTGTTAAACACTTCTTACTCCGATTTGGGCCAATTGTGGTTTGTTGCAAGCTACATCCGAGGGTATCTGAGAAATTCGAGGGGTATCCGAACGATACTTTCGAGGGTAGTTTAGTGAAAAACGATCCTCCATTCGAGGTTACCGTAAATGAATGATACATTCTAGGGTTACCGTAACGAAGGATCTTCTAGGGTAGCGAAGTGCCAGCTAAATTCGCATCATTTTACAAAAATTATGGAAAATAAGCTGTGCGTCCGGAAAGTCAGAGATATCCGGGTTCCGGGATAACGTTCGAAATGGCCGTGAGTCCATGTGGACTGTTAAGTTCGACTTGGGTTCAAGTCTAGTCCATCTTAACATATCTGCAGTGTGTGCTGTGTTGATACTCATTCGTACCACAAAACAATTAAATACACATACAGAACAGTCCACAGCATACGACATCTTGAAAGGAAGGCTTACATGTGTTGGGGCTTTTGTCTGTGTGGTGTGTCGATAACATACAGTTGGGGGTGCTGGGGTACTGATGACACCAACTTGTGAACTTTACCTAAGACCCCTGCCTAGGCCCCCTGGTAATTCAACATGGTATATATCTGTATTTATTTTTAATCCTATATGACTATGGGGGGGGTGGGGGATGGGAGGTTACTGACGAATCATGGTAAAGAAACGAGGGGTGCTCTAGTTATAAAAGGGAAATACAACCCAAAATGTCTGTCATTTTTTTAAGCCTAAGATGTTTTAAGCCTTGGATTTAAAGGGTGGTTTGAGCTGCTAAACAGTGTGATAGATTAATTAAAAAAAAAATTAATGTATCCTGCCTCCATTCAGATGCCATATTGACCATTACCATTACTTGTGCTGGAAGTACAGTCAGTTGGTCTTAAAGGTTAGTGTTTAGAATTGTACGTCCCCTTCCCTCTTCTCATTTGGATGCACTTAGCTTGAAACTAAGTAGAGGGAAATTTTCCCATGTACGCCCTTGAGCCCCTCCATAGCCAGTAAAATGGGGAGTGGAAGGATGCATTCATAATAATGTTATTTAATCCTTGGTCTCAGCCATTTCAAGGGTGCCTGAGTGGCACAGTGGTATATAAATACATGATCTCTAAAAGGACTGAAATAACGAAAGGAAAATTGAATACCTCAAGGCATGTATTTCTTTCTCTTCGTTTACTTTTAATATTCTCTTTGAGCCTCTGGATGTCTTTAATATTAAACATTATTAGTTCTAAAGTATAGGTGTAATAGTTAGAAATCGCCCCTTATGTTTATAAAAACAAATGAATAAAAATAGCCCAAGAGAGTTCTCTACCTCTACGCTTTCACCATGAGGAGATGCAAACAAGCATTTTAATAGTTAATTTCCTGGGAAATTATTTTAGGTTCCATTGTTTCTTGCCCTTTAAACAATGTTATAGTTTTTGTTCACCACCCCTCAAATGAAAAATATATACAAGGTAAGTCATACCCCCAAAACCCATGATACAATAGTAAGAAAGATGGACAGAGATGAGGGTCAAATTGATAGCACAATATTATGTTCTCCCACTCTTCTTCTTGCCCTCTCAAAAGGTTTCCGCCTCTACGTTCTACAGTCTGTCTCTTTACAGCTTGCACATGCTCAAAGGTGACAATCTAGGGGAAATACATTCAGTCAGTTGGCTGTGATGTTCTTGTTAATCCGTGACTGACAGCTGCTAACTGTAGAGAACCAGGAACAGAAATAGATGTACAGAAGATCACGGTAGCAGTTCATGTTAGGGACTTACATTTCTCAGATTTCTATTACAGTTTTGGTGTGGTGATTACCAATATCATATTTCTTTGAGGGTCAATTTGACCCTCTTAAAGGAATGCATAAGACAAACACTGCAAATATGTCACGTTATGTCTGTTTTACAAGCATAATATCTACACAATAGTATCCATGGGAATCCTTTGTATAAATATCCGGGAGGCAGGGGTGGTGTTAGAATAGAATAAATGACAAATGGTGATTGGTGAACATGTATGAACAAAGTATGAAAGAGTAAACATAACAAACAATAAGGTTTATTCCAGACGAGTAGTAACCATGAAATAGGGCCCCCTACCGTAGTAGTTGAGACTTGTAAACGGTAACGCTAAGTCTGGACAGGCGATAGTTGTTTATACATGCCCTTTTATTGGACCCTCTGGGATATAGACAGGCCATGCACGTGTCATGTAGTTAATAGGAAAAGTAAATTATTATATCCAGATTTAAGGAAGCTCCCTGGATATAAGGGAAAGACGACCCTTCTCAGTGGCCCATTATTTCCTAAAGCCCCCGATGCCCCACGGACTAAAACACAGTGTTCATATAGACCGATCCATGATTACGTTGACTTTGTAAGTCACTTATATAATATACACGGTACTAGAAGTAAGGGACACTGGGCCCCTTTTTCTAAAGTGGCGGGTATCGTTAATAGCATTTATAGCACCTTTAGTTGACCAGCACTTTGTAGCTGTAATTGTACGGCTGCTATACATACTGATAGTGGAGTCGTTCTAGTCTACTATCACTGGTATTGTACGGCTGTAAGTGGCAAAAAGGGGCTTGCCCTGCACGGTTTTTCACTGCCACACCCTTTATACACATATAATCTATATTTACTGTTGCAGTATGGTTTAAATTAAATTCCTACTTTTAAAATGAGCCATCAACCACCTCTCTACGTGCTCCACAGCCCAAGATAAACAGAAATGACTGACCAGAAAGTTAATGGGTGGGAGGCTGACATGTGACATTCCTAAGGCTTCTCCTGCACAGTGCCACCGGTGAGCACAGCCTCAGACTCCCTCAGTGTGTCAGGGAGACAGGAAGTCCCTCCTCCTCTCTGCTGTGTGAAGTCCTGACAGAGAAGGTAAGGGAATCTACAGCTCTCCTATACCACTTTGGGAAAACAGCTTTTTCAGGCAGAGTTCTCACTCTGTTCTCACTCTGCCTGAAAAGGCTGATTCACCAGAGTTTTCTGGGGGGGGGGGGTGTCTGAGTAACCCATGGCACCTACGAGTGGGCAAGGCCACGTCACCCATGACTGGACGGGGCCACGGCACCCATAAGTGGGCGGAGCCACTGCACACGTGAATGGGCGGGGCCACATCACCCGTGAATGGGCGGGGCCACATGGGTCTGTAAGATAATGGGCCATGGGGGGCCTGCAACTGGAGGGACCATGGGGTCCATGAGTGGGAGGGACCAGGGGGGCTGCAAAGGGGAGGAGAAGACACAGGACAGATTGACTGACAGTTTCAGGACAGGAAGCAGGAAGTGCAGGGAACCTGGTGATGCTGCTGCCATATCACACACAAAAATGTAAATATCTTCAAAACTATGCAAAATAAACAATGGAAATAAATTGCAAAAATTATCAGGGGAGCAATTCCTATCAATTTACCTCAAGTCATTTTTGGACCACAGTTCCCCTTTAAAGTGTATGTATACTGATAAAATGACTTTGAATCATCTTAATCTATAAATAAATACATGTAAGTAGCACTTACTCTGAGGTGTGTGTGTTGCTGCTTGCCTTCAATACAGTACTTGTTTTGCTCAGGCTCTGACCACTGACCGGACTATTTTCCCATATACCAATAGAGATGTAATGTGGGTTCGAATAGAACCCAGTTTTGAATCGAATCTGAGGGTTTTGATCTTTCGGAACTCCCGGATTTCACGGAACCCGGATTTTTCTAATTTTCTATTTTTATCAAAAATTTAAAGTAGACGATTATCTAAAATCGAAAGTAGACAATTAACGAAAATCGAAAGTAGACGATTATCTAAAATTGAAAGTAGACGATTATCTAAAATCGAAAGTAGACAATTAGCGAAAATTGAAAGAAGACGATTATCAAAAATCTAAAGTAGACGATTATCAAAAATCGAAAGTTAAACGATATTCTAAAATCAAAAGTAGATAATATCTAAAATCGAAAGTAGACGATTATCAAAAATCGAAAGTAAATTATCTAAAGAAAGTAGACGATTATCTAAATCGAAAGTAGATAATTATCAAAAATCAAAGTAGACGATTATCAAAAATCGAAAGTAGATGATTATAAAAAATCGATAGTAGACGATTATCAAAAATCGAAAGTAGACAATTATCGAAAATCGAAAGTAGACAATTATCGAAAATCAGAAGTAGATAATTATCTAAAATCGAAAGTAGATGATTATCTAAAATCGAAAGTAGTAATTATCTAAAATCGAAAGTAAGACGATTATTAAAACCGAAAGTAGACGATTATCTAAAATCAAATAGACGATTACTAAAATCAAGTAGACGATATCTAAAATCGAAAGTAGACGATTATCTAAAAACGAAAGTAGACGATTAGCGAAAATCGAATTCTCGAAAGTAATGATCAATTTCGGTAACTCTCGAGAAATAGAATGCGGAATCTGGAAACAGCCCGATCGTGGAGGAAAGATAGATTTAAAGTTTTGGTTCTATTTAACGTTCCCCAGACCATTCCCAGGTCTCTGTGTCATTCACAGTAAACCTACTATTACTATTCTAATTATATTTGTCCTCAAAATGGACAGAAGAACTTTAAATTTTTTTTTCTCCATAGACTTCTATGGGTTCGTTTTAGAAAATTAGAATTTTAAAATTTTCCGAAAAATTTCGAATTCGAAAACGGAACGAAATTCACACAGTTTCGAACATCTCAACATACTAACTTCAAAATTGCATGCAGCATACAGCACACCAAATGTCAAACCATTCCAGCTACGGCAAAACTGCTTACAGAAATGCTAAAACGTAAGATGTTTCAGATTGGATATCTAATGAAATAGGGGGCAGATCAACAAAAAAAACAGTGAGAGTCGGGATGAATTATAGTATCCACTGATGGGAAATTTAAAAAACACAATTTTTCAGTGTACATAATCTTTAATATGTCCCTTGATGCGTGTAGCAGGATTGGTCGTCAGCTTCTAGATGATGGGACCAGTCTCCACTCTGGGTTGTGGAGACAGCTGCTTAAGACATTCTCTCCAGTAATGAGAGACAAGGTCATTGAAAGAGGAAACAAAAGGAGGAAGACTCAGATGCAGGATTGCGATCATGGATCCAAACAAACTGATCTCTTAATAATGTCTGGTGACCGTATACCATGTTAGATCGTCTGCCTATATGGGCAATTCCTTTGCTAGCTTGGGCACATTCATCTAATGTCCATTCTCAGTGGTATTTAGGACATGGGGTCCTGTGTGGGAGACCACATGTACTACACTACCAGTGCAAGGACCTGGGGTTAAGGACAAGGAGCAATACGGGTGGTCACCCTTTAGATTCTATTAGGGGAAACAGAATGGGGCATCTACTGTCATCCTCTCCCCATCCACCAACCCACCTCTGCAAGCTGCAATGTCTGGTGTGGCTGGGCCTACTAGGCGAACAACTGTAAGAATCCCAGCAACTGTCCTTTAGGCCCCTCAGAACACATTTCCTTCTTTACCAGCCAATTAGAATGGAACTAGGCCCAATATTTGCGTGCATACGGTTTGACATACCCAGGTGACAGCTGGTTTATTCTTGTTCCGTCTTGTTTTTTTAATTCAGTTGACAGAGATGGGGAATGTAAAACAATAAAAACCATAGAGTTTTGTCCTGATAGAGAAGGTGGGGTGACCATAGATAATCCAAACACCTTCCATACATCACACACAACGAACCTGGCTACTTAGAACTGAATTGAGATGAAGTAATTGGACAGTGATTCCCTTCCTGTCAGGTGATCACATTCAATTTATTACAGTCCCAGACCCTGGTACCCCCCAACCCTCGGGGGCTCCTGGTACTCAGGGAATTCTGTGTGGTACCCTGGGGATTATTCAAATAAAGTTCAGCTGACAGGGAGATCAGCGCAGGGGTACTGCAGATCCCAGCTATATGGAGCCCTCATGCAGTCAGTATCACTGGTATCTAGAGAAAGGCTCTTCACCAAGCCTCATGGTAAATGCACCCTTGCCCCACACATAAAATCCTACCAAATGGCTTTGGTTTCCATAAGTAGAAACACTCTTATTCAGCCAATAATGGGCAGAGAGTCGTGACACTGTACCCCCTGTGTAACACTTAAACTAGTATGGTATGCTTCCACCTTCATTTATTAGTTTTTAGCTATCCCAGAACTACTGAACACTCTGCAAAATATACTAACCCCTTAGTTTTTCAAAGATGCCACCTAGTGGAAATGAGGCAAAAACAACTTCACATGGATAGAACACAAGGGTCATATGGACAAACTGAACATACTTAGGCTGAGGCGCCACACTGCACACACAGGAAAATCACAACAAAACCGCAAGACATTAACGCACACGATTTTGTACCCGTTCTTGTGGGTTTTGCGTTCGCGCATGCGTTTTAACCGTTTTGCGTTATGGAAATGCATGTCGTTAACGCACCAGAAACAGAGAGACCGACAGTATTGGCTCTCTTTACTAAAAAGTTAAAGGGGCGGATGCCGACAGCAAAAAATTTTCCGGGCTTCCCCGACCAACCTCAATGCCGACCATGGGTAGACAGGCGGTTGGATTTGGCCCTACGCATTAGCGATATTAGGTAAATCCAGTCAGTTGCTAATGGTATGCACCTCCTAAAGCTGGGTACAACACTGCCAGATGTTACATAATTTTCAAAGATCAGGATACACCATTCTCCCTATACACAGCATATCCACAGCATAGGGAGAATGCTCAGGACTGGGTTTTCCCACGACAGCCCAGACTCCCCTACAGAGGAGACTTCCATGGCCGGGGGAAATTTTGAGGTCACCCTTTGTCTTTATGTTTTTTTTGTTAGTTGGAACAATTGTTCAGTTGGAAGAAAATCAATTGTGGCTGGGAATATTTCCCATTATACACCTATTTGCCTGCTGGAATGTATGAAGGAGTGTTCTGCACACGCACTTTTATGGGTTTTAGTGCCCCTGTGACAGTGAGTTAGGCAACTATAGAAGCAGACATCGATTGGTCAAAATGTTGTTTTTGACTTATTATTTCAGCTTTAAATATATTATTTATTATTATAAATAATATTAAGCTTAAATTTATTCTTTAAGCTTTGCTGTCTGTGGTCGGGCTGGGGGTTAAAAAAAACAAACTTTTTGATGATTGTCAATCAAAATGTGTTTTCTGACTACGATACTCTTTAAAAATATAGCCGCACGGAAAGGAAGGGTAGATCAGTAGTGTGTGTACCTGGGTTGGTTGAAGGGGTATGTCTTTTTGGTTGTACAATCATAAAACTATCTTTGTTGAGGATATATCAAAATAATTTTATTAATAACTTTACCTTTAAATATGGGCCACAGGAATAGAAGGGTTGGTCAGAAGGGGTGTGTACCCCGGGTGAGTTTGGGGGGTTATTTTTTTTGCATGTATGACCATATAACTAACTTTTATTGATGATGATCAAAGTTTTTTTTTTTTACTATAGTTACCATTAAGTATGGCTTCCATGGGAATGGAAAGGTAGGTCAGATAGTGGTGGGTGTACAGTGTCGTGTTGGGGGAGGTAGGGGTATCAGTGTTTGTGTTTTAAAACCATGAAACAAAAGTTTTGTTTCATGACCCTTAAACCTCGAAATATCTACATATGAGGATGTTATCATGATTGGAAAAAAAATGTCCCGAACTTCGCCATATCCATTTTTGGGTGGATTTTCTCCTACTATGTTGTCCTTTCCATTCTTCCATTAATTTCACAGGAGCCAGGAAACAAAGAGTGAGATATTTCACTTTTGCCTGATCCCCCACCGGTGCACTGAAAGGTCCCAATCGCTGTTCGCATAGCTCCTTTACCTCTCTTTCTTCAATCAAAGCATTTAAATATTGTTAAAAGCGATACTGCTCCTTACAAACATGGCCAGTAGTTCTCTATTACAGGTTTTGTTCATAGGAGATTGTTCTACATAATGTCTATATAACCGTAGTAGAAGATTCACATTTACCTACTGTAAAAGAAAAGGACCCTAATGTTGATAAATTATTATCAATCTTGTATGGGGAAAATAATCAGGAACAAAGTTAATGTAGGTAGTAATATTTGTGATCATTATTTGTAAACCACCAGATGGCAGTATAAACTGTTTTTAGTACAGCCCCTTCAATTACAGTGTCAAGGTATATAGAAATCCCCTTTTCTAATATTCTTACACAATATGGACTGGGATTCTTTATAATTTAATGCAGACCATAAATAAATAACACATAATAAATATACAATTCTAAATGCACTACTTCTTATGTGTTGTAGGTTTAGTGGATTATTTCTTCTACTTTTAAAGACACAGTCCATAAGGTTACATGTTTAAATCCCGACTTACTTTTAGTGTTACCTTTCTACCAAAACATGCTGGTGGGAAATAAACTTCAAATAGGAATTCCCTTCAAGGAATGTGCCAAATTTCTAGGGACAGAAGGACAGGATCTCTGTGCGTAAAATGAATGGATGTCAATAGAAATGAGCAAAACTGCTTAAAAATCCATTCCGCCTGCAGATTGCGGCTTTTCAAAACAAATTAGAAAAATCGCAAAAAAAACCAAAAAAACCCATTAAAGTCAATGGGAGAAAAAAATGCACAGATCCGCCTTATATAAGGTAAAATAGCAATGGTAACTTACTGTACATGGCTCTTCTGGGACCTGGGAAATGGTCTGGGGAACATGTACATATATCCAGAAAAGGAACTTCCTCACAATCGCACTGTTTATTGAACTTCCGCATGTACTTCGAACTGCGTTCGGTTTTCAAGGAAAGTTTTGAAAATTTTGTTAAAAAAATATTAAAGTAACTCACTGTAAATGGCCTGGTACCTGAAATGGTTTTGGGAACAGACCCAATCTGATTGTAACTAATTCTTGATTGAAAAAGAATTATGGTTGTTATATATACCAATTAGACTATCGTGAAATAATTTTAAGTATCCAATCAAAATTGCTTACAAATAAAGTGAAGTTTAATATATCTCCAGTGGGACGGTTTGCGGATGCTCGGAAATCCGCCGCGGATCTGTGTTCGGATCCGTGAACCGGCAATTCTAGATGTCAAAATCATGGGAACAGGGATAGGCTGCATCTCAGTTGCTTTGTGTGTGGTAATAGAAGGAGCATGCTCAGGAGGGTACAGCATACCACTTCTACTCCCAGCTAAACAAAGAGGTGGTGGATTATGGGAGCTGACTGTAGTACCCATGGGTTAATTAAATAAGCCTACCAACGCGCACAAAAGGATAGACGAGACACATTTGTTGTATCATGTGATGGGCTCTTTCAAGAGAGAAATGTTGTCTGGTAATTTAAATTTTTGCTACCCTTTAATCACAGTGCTAGTTGGTATCAGGATTGCAGGCAGAGGGACATTGTCGCAGTGATTTTAGATTATTTAATAACCTTTAAAAACCATGACTAAATGACATCTGGGTCCACATAGAATCCCAGTATATTGATTTTGCGTATAGTAAAACCAAAGGGGTTTTAGTTACATGTTTATAATCATAGTAATAAAAACGCTTTCTAACTGTGTCAAGGTATCTCCAGTATGAATGTCCTCACCAATTAACCCCCGACTTGGGTGCTTTTTCTTAGATATCTGTCTGTGACTATACCTATATGAAGACCCACAGCTTTTATTTTTAAATGTAGTTTCATAATTACTATTATCATTTCACATCCAATTAAAAATAAAACTGACATATTATCAAATAGCCGAGTGATTCAGATTCATTGACTGCAAATTGCTTGTGCCATCAGCTTGTGCCATGGAACTGTATGCAAATAATGTTATATAAAATATTCTATAATTGGTATTGGAAGGTAAGGTACTTGTAGTGGCGAGCAAGAGTATGAGATTAGTAAAATAAGGAAATCATTGCCCAGTGTGATACCATTGCGCCTTCATGTGGTTATGTTTATCATGTTTTACAGTTTTCATTGTTTATTATTTGTTAGATATAATATCTAATAAAGATACAATGGACTAAAGAGAAAATTATACTCACCTTCCCTCTGCTCCACATCTTTGTGCAGTAGCTTTTACTCAGGTGAGGACCTGAACCGCCAGGTCTCACCCCTGATTTGCGAAACTAAAGCAGCGTCTTAGAGCAACGCTGCTCTGGTAGGCTTGTAGGCTTGTTGAGAGCGTGCCTTCTATTGGCCTCGTCGACGACGGGGAGGAGGGGGCGGAGCCTACCAGAGCAGCATTGCTTGTAAGACGCTGCTGTAGGTTACACGAATCCAGGGGTGAGGACCAGCGGTTCAGGTCCTCACCCTGAGTAAAAGCTACTGACACAAGGATGTGGAGGCGGAGGGAAGGTGAGTATAATGTCCTTTAATGTTCTGTTCTTCTTTGCGGTTTTTAAGCCTTTTTATGCATAAATAAATAGAACACAGTTACGGCCTAAAGGAATAGTCACTCCCAAATTGAACACCTTCCTTTAATGTATTGATTGAATCCTGGAGGTTAAGGAGCTATGCCTTACCCTCCGTTCTTCAATCAATAACTCAAATAACTCATTAGCAACACGGCTAATGACAATCAAGAGCAAATCAGTACTGATAGGTCTGTTGTACAGGTGAATGCAATCAAAGAAATTGGTTCTAATAAGGTCCGTTATAAAGGTGAATGCAATCAAAGAAATCATGCTGATAAGGTCTGTCATAAAGGTGAATGTATCAAAACAAAATCAGCACTGATTAGATCCATGACAGCTGAATCCAATTAAGAGCAGTGTGTAACCAGTGTTAATTGCACCTACTACAACACATGTCCACAAAGTCTTTGTGCAAAAAATTGTAAAATTTGCTATAACTTTTGCAGATTCCTTATTTAGGTAAGATCCACTTCTCATATGGTCCGCACTGTTTTGAATTTTACAAAAACTGGGGAGAACATACAGTTCAAAAAATAGGGAAGAAGAAGTAGAAGTAGAAGAAGAAGGAGAGAAGAAGAAGAAAGAAAAACGAAGAGAAGAAGGAGAAAGGAAGAAGAGAAGGCAGAAGAAGAAGGAGAAGAGAGAAGAATAGAAGAAGAAGGCAGAAGGAGGAAAGGAGAAGGGGAAAAGGAGAAGGGAACGAAGAGAAGATAAGGAGGAGCAGGAGAAGGAGAGAAGAAGGAGAAGAAGAAGAAGGAGAAGAACGAAGAAGGAGAAGAAGAACAAAAAGACAAGAAGAAGGAAGGAGAAGGAAAAAGGACGAAAAAACAGCAGCATTGGGTGGTGTCACTGAAGCTTTCTCCTTGATTATGCATGCCCATGATAAGGAGGAACGCCTGCTGACTAGAGAAGCGTGAAAAAGATTCAAAGAGATGTGTAGGAAATTCCACGGGATTTTCCTAGAGAAGCTCCCAGTAGCGAAATGCCAAGAGTACCATTGGCTCTCATTTCAAAGGAAAAACACTAGCGATTCTCAATAGGGATGGTGGGACAATGTTGTTATTTGGTGTTGTCTAAAAGTTTTATTTCTTATGTAAGTATACATTTAACATTGGAAGGTATTAAATGGGCAATTGCTGACCAAAGTCTTATGGTCAAGACAGAGCAAATGGTATTATAAGCAAAAAACCCTTTAAATGTTTATTTAATCTTTTAACCAGTTATCCCCTGCTCCTTCCAAGCATAGCATTGAAAAAAATCGGTTGTTTATTATGTTGATGTCTAATTTGTTTTTGAAAATGTCTATACTAAGAGATGGGCGTTCTACAACCAGTCTCTCCTTAAATCCTGTGTGACTGGCGCCACTTGTGTTGATTTACACGGTACAAACAGATGTGCATTAGTAAGTTTTTGGTACATGGGGTACATTGTTGGGATTCCCAGTTAAACCTGCATTGTATTCTGTTGACTTATTCTATCATTTATTCAGGTTTGATACTAATACTCAGTATAATGCGTAACCAAGGTGCACAGGAATCTCTAGTATGGTGGTTCCTATGTAAAACTGGTATTTTGGTACAAACCCATAGGGTACTGCAGTAGTAAAGGACAGCTACATATATCTTTTTGGCTGCCTGTATCCAAGGGGGAATGCGGGTCTTATTAAACAAGACCCTTCCAGGGAGATTAACCCAGAGTGACACACCTCAACGCAAGTCTAGGGGTCTGAGAGGGTTTTTACCAAAGCTGTGCGGCTCCAGGTGACTTCTCCCACATGTAGTTATTTAATGGCGGCTATCAGTTGGCGAAATACTCAGTTGGCGCCAAATGGACGGGTTAGCCTCTGGTAAAAAAGATTATGGCAGGTGCGAGAGTCTTTTTTCGGATAAATCCCCCTATTAATGCTTCATAAAGCCAAAGAGATGACATCAGGCCCAGGGCCGGCCATAGGATACTAGCACCCCGTGCAGCTTTGTTACTGGCGCCGAGCACCTTATCCAAAACACACACTGGACACCACACAATACCTGTTGAATGCGGCTGCCTTGGCCTGCTTCAAAATCAGTCCACCAAGTCCAAATCAAGTCCACCACTTACTGTCTGTCTTTATTAGAGATGGTCGAATCATAAAGTTCAGTCCATTTTCCAACTTAAACTTCAGAGAACAGTTCCTAAGTTCTAATTCGGACCCATTAAAGTAAGGGGAGTTGATAGGTTGAAAAGTCGAGTGCAGTGATTACAGCTAAACTAAGAATGGTAACTTAGTGTAAAGGGCTGTGGCACCTGGGAAATGGTTGGGGAACAAGTCACTGTCACCAAAACTGGTTAAACACTTCTTACTTCCTGATTTGGGCAATTGTCGGGTTTGTGCAAGCTACATCCGAGGGTTACGGAGAATTCGAGGGTTACCGAAAGATATTTTCAGGGTTAGGGTTAGTGAAAAACGATCCGTACATTCGAGGGTTACCGTAAATGAATGATACATTCTAGGGTTACCGTAAAACGAAGGATACATTCTAGGGTTAGCGAATGGCACGTTAAATTCGATCATTTTACAAAAATTATGGGAAAATACAGCTGTGGTCCGGAAAGTCAGAGATATCCGGGTGCGGGATAGTTCGAAATGCCTGAGTCCATTTGACTTGTTAAGTTCGACTTGGGTTCAAGTTCTAGTCCATCTGTAGACATTATTGCAGGTGTGTGCTTGTGTGTATACATCATTCTGTAACACAAAACACATTAAATACACAAAAGAACAGCCACAGCATACAGACATTAAAGTAAGGCTTACATGTGTTGGGGCTTTGTCTGTGTGGTGGTGCTGATACATACATTTGGGGGTGTGGGTACTGATGCCAACAATTTAACTATGACCTAAGACTCCTGCCTAGCGCCCCCCTGGTAATTCAACCTGTATTATGTATTTATTTTATCCTATATTACTATGGGGGGGGGTGATGGGCTGTGTTCTGACGAAATCTGTAAAGAACGAGGGGTTCTCTAGTTATAACAAGGGAAATCTAACCAAAATGTCTGTCATTTTTTTAAGCCTGAAGATGTTTTAAGCCTGGATTTAAAGGGGTGGTTTGATCGTGCTAAACTGTGTGCATAGTATTAGATTAAAAAAAAAAATAAATGTATTCCTGCACCATTCAGATGCCATATTTGCCATTACATTACTTTGCTGAATTACAGTCAGGTGTTTTAAAGGTTAGTGTTTGAATTGTACGCCCCTGTTCTTCTCATTTGGATGCACTTTAGCTTGAACTAAGTAGATCTGTTTTTGCATGTATGACCATATAACTAACTTTTATTGATGATTTTACTATAGTTACCTGTTACCTGTTAAGTATGGCTTCCATGGGAATGGAAAGGTAGGTCAGTAGGTGGGTGTACCTGTGTCTGTGTGGGAGGTTGGGGTGTATCAGTGTTTGTGTTTATAACCATGAAACAAACTGTTTTGTTCTCATGACCCTTAAACCTCGAAATATCTACATATGAGGATTGTTACCATGATGGGAAAAAATGTCCCAAAATTCGCCAATAACACTGTAACGCTTCCGCAGATTCCTTAGCTAGGTAATAGCACACCGAATTTTCTGGACTGTGGGAGGAGATACAGTCCAAAATAGGGGAAGAAAGAAACGGAAGACCAAGAAGTAATACTGTAGAAAGAACAGTAATTTGGCTCTTCAAGCCAAATTAATAATGTACCCCCTACTAAAATGATGCCAACATTGGAAGTCACCTTGGAGTTCCATGCCCTTTATAAAAGCACCTGGGCTGTGGCCTCGTGATTTTATATGGTCACAGAACTCCTCAGTGACTTCTAATATCCTTATATTTTTGGAAGAATCAATTTGTGGCTGGTAATATATTTCCCATTATACACCTATTGGCCCTGCTGAATGTAGAAGGAGTGTTTCTGCACACGCACTTTTATGGTTTTCTAGTGCCCCTGTGACAGTGAGTTAGGCAACTATAAGAGCAGACATCGATTGGTCAAAATTTGTTTTATGACTTATTTATTCAGCTTAAAAATATATATTTATATAAATAATATATTAAGCTTAAATTTATTCTTTAAGCTTTGCTGTCTGTGGTCGGGCTGGGGGTTAAAAAAACAAACTTTTTGATGATTGGTCAAAATGTGTTTTCTTGACTATGATACTCTTTAAATATAGCCGCCACGGAAATGGAAGGGTAGATCAGTAGGTGTGTGTACCTGGGTCTGGTTGAAGGGGTATGTCTTTTTGTGTTTACAATCATAAAACTATCTTGTTTGAGGATATATCAAAATTAATTTTATTAATAACTTTATTACCCTTTAAATATGGCTGCCACAGGAATAAAGGGTTGGTCAGAAGGTGTGTGTACCCGGTGAGTTTGGGGGTATCTTTTTTTTGCATGTATGACCATATAACTACTTTTATTGATGATTGATCAAAGTTTTTTTTACTATGTTACCATTTAAGTATGGCTTCCATGGGAATGGAAAGGTAGGTCATAGGTGGGTGTACCTGTGTCTGTGTGGGAGGTAGGTGTATCAGTGTTTGTGTTTATAACCATGAACAATGTTTTGTTCTCATGACCCTTAAACCTCGAAATATCTACATATGAGGATTGTTATCATGATGGAAAAATGTCCCGAAATTTCGCCAATATTCCTATATTAGATAAGAAAGTATAATTAAGGCTTAAATTTATATCTTTAAGCTTGTTGCTTTCTGGTGCCAGGACGTGGGGGTGGTAAAAAAAAGTCACAACTTTTGTGGTGCATGACGTGTGGGTGCAACATGTGGTTTTTCGGGGGGTGTGCGACATATAGATAGTCTTTACATAGTGGACCCGCCACGGACAATGGGAAGAGGTAGGTACAGTAGGTGTGTGGTACCCGTGCGGTTCTGGTTGATGCGGGTGACGTATGTGACTATTTGTGTTTGCAATCATAAAATCTAATTTTGTTGACGGGATATATGCAAACACTAATTTTTATAACTTTATTTACCCTTAATATGGCTGCACAGGAATATGAAGGGTTGGTCACGAAGGTGTTTACCCGGGTGCGTTTGGGGGGTTCTCTTTTTTGGCATGTATGACCATATAACTAACTTTGTATGTGATCGATTATACGTTTACTATAGTTTACCTGATCCTTTAAGTATGGCTTTTCCATTGAAAGGAAGAGGTAGGTCATAGGGGGTGTGGGAACCTGTGTCTGTTGTGGGGAGTGTTGGGAGTGTTGTATCAGTAGTTTGTGTGTTTACCAGATGAAACACTGTTTTGTTCTCATGACCCTTAAACCATCGAAATATCTACATATGAATTAGTTATTATGATGGGAAAAAAATGTCCCAAATTCGCCACTATCCATTCTATATTAGATAAGAAAGTATAATTAAGGCTTAAATTTATATCTTTAAGCTTGTTGCTTTCTGGTGCCAGGACGTGGGGGTGGTAAAAAAAAGTCACAACTTTTGTGGTGCATGACGTGTGGGTGCAACATGTGGTTTTTCGGGGGGTGTGCGACATATAGATATTCTCTTACATGTGGTACCCGCCACGGAAAGTGGGAAGGGTAAGTACAGTAGGTGTGTGGGTACCCTGGGTTGGTTGATGGGGTGTGTCATGTTTACTATTGTGTGTTTCAATCATAAAAAATAATTTTGTTGACGGATATAGTCAAAACTAATTTTTATAACTTTATTTACCCTTAATATGGCTGCACAGGAATATGAAGGGTTGGTCACGAAGGTGTTTACCCGGGTGAGTTTGGGGGGTTCTCTTTTTTGGCATGTATGACCATATAACTAACTTTGTATGTGATCGATTATACGTTTACTATAGTTTACCTGATCCTTTAAGTATGGCTTTTCCATTGAAAGGAAGAGGTAGGTCATAGGGGGTGTGGGAACCTGTGTCTGTTGTGGGGAGTGTTGGGAGTGTTGTATCAGTAGTTTGTGTGTTTACCAGATGAAACACTGTTTTGTTCTCATGACCCTTAAACCATCGAAATATCTACATATGAATTAGTTATTATGATGGGAAAAAAATGTCCCGAAATTCGCCACTATCCATTC
>JAACNH010000332.1:152658-182601 GCA_019447015.1 Hymenochirus boettgeri
ATCTGCATTTTTGGGTGGATTTTTCTCCTACTATGTCGTACCTTCCGTTCTTCAATCAATTTCACAGGAGCCAGGAACAAAGAGTGAGATATTTCACTGAAAGGCTGCACTGAAAGGTCCCAAGCGCTTGGTATAGCTCCTTTACCTCCCTTTCTTCAATCAATGCATTTAAATATTGTTAAAAGCGATACTGCTCCTTTACAAATATGCCGGTAGTTCTCTATTACAGGGATTTGTTCACTAGGAGATTGTTCTACATAATGTCTATATAACCGTAGTAGTAAGATTCACATTTACCTACTGTAAAAGAAAAGGACCCTAATGTTGATAAATTATTATCAATTCATTGTATGGGGAAAAAAATCAGGGAACAAAGTTAATGTAGGTAGTAATATTTGTGATCATTATTTTAACCACCAGATGGCAGTATATAACTGTTTTTAGTACAGCCCCTTTCAATTACAATGTGTCAAGTTATATAGAAATCCCCTTTTCTAATATTCTTTACACAATTGGACTGGGATTCTTTATATATTTAATGCAGACCATAAATAAATAACACATAATAAATAATACAATTTCTAAATGCACCTACTTCTTATGTGTTGTAGGTTAGTGGATTATTTCTCTACTTTTAAAGACACAGTCCATAAGGTTACATGTTCAAATCCAGACTTTATTTTAGTTTACCTTTCTACCAAACATGCTGGCTGGGAAATAAACTTCAAATCGGACTTTTCATTTCAAGGAATGTGCAATTTCTAGGGACAGAAGGCAGGATCTCTGTGCTGTAAAATGACTGGATGTCAATAGAAATGAGCAAAACTGCTAAAATCCATTCCGCCTGCAGATTTGCGGCTTTTCAAAACAAATTAGAAAAATCGCAAAAAAACCCATTAAAGTCAATGGGAGAAAAAAATCTGCACAGATCCGCCTTAATATAAGGTAAAATAGCAATGGTAACTTACTGTACATGGCTCTGGGACCTGGGAAATGGTCTGGGGAACATGTACATATATCCAGAAAAGGAACTTTCCTCACAATCGCACTGTTTATTGAGCTTCCGCATTCTACTTTCGAACTGCGTTCGAGTTTTCAAGGAAGTTTTGAAAATTTTGTTAAAAATTATAAAGTAACTCACTGTAAATGGCTCTGGTACCTCGGAAATGGTTTTTAGGGAACAGACCAATCTGATTGTAACTAATTCTGATTGAAAAAGAATCTTATTGGTTAGTATATATACCAATTAGATTATCTGTGAAATAATTTTAATGTATCCAATCAAAATTGCTTACAAATAAAGTGAAGTTTTAATATCTTCCAGCTTGGAGCGGTTTGCGGATCTCGGAAATCCGCCGCGGATCTGTGTTCAGATCCGTGAACCGGCAATCTCTAGATGTCAACATCTAGGGAACAGGATAGGCTGCATCTCAGTTGCTTTGTGTTGTGTACTAGAGAGCATGCTCAGGAGGGTACAGCATACACTTCTACTCCCAGCTAAACAAAGAGGTGGATTATGGGAGCTGACCTGTAGTACCCATGGGTTAATTAAATAAGCCTACCAACAGCGACATCAAAAGGATAGACGAGACACATCTTGTTGTATCATGTGAATGTGCTCTTTCAATTGAGACAATGTTGTCTGGTAATTTAAATTTTTGCTACCCTTTAATCACAGTGCTAGTTGGTATCAGTATTGCAGGCAGAGGTGACATTGTCCGCAGTGATTTTAGATTTAACTTAACCTTTAAAACCATGACTACATGAACATTCCTGGGCTCCACATAGAATCCCAGTATATTTGATTTTGCGTATAGTAAAACCAAAGGGGTTGTAGTTACATGTTTATAATCATAGTAAATAAAAAGCTTTCTAACTGTGTCAAGGTATCTCCAGTATGGAATGTCCTAACCAATTAACCCCCGCTTGGTTGCTTTTTCTTAGATTATCTGTCTGTGTTGACTCATCCTATATAAACCCACAGCTTTTATTTTTAAATGTGTTTCATAATTACTATTATCATTTCACATCCAATTAAAAATAAAACTGCCATATTATCAAATAGCCGAGTGATATCAGATCTTATTGACTGCAAATTGCTTGTGCCATCAGCTTGTGCCATGGAACTGTGCAATAATGTAATATATAAATATTCTATAATTGGTATTGGAAGTTAAGTTACTTTGTAGTGGCAGAGAGTTATGAGATTAGTAAAATAAGGAAATCCATTGCCCATGTGATACAATTGGCATTCCATGTGGTTATGTTATCATGTTTTACAGTTTTCATTGTTTATTATTTGTTAGATCATAATATCTAATAAAGATACAATGTGCCTTAAAGGACAATTATACTCACCTTCCCTCTGCTCCACATCTTTGTCAGTAGCTTTTACTCAGGTGAGGACCTGAACCGCCAGGTCCCACCCCTGGATTTGCGAAACCAAGCAGCGTCTTAGAGCAACGCTGCTCTGGTAGGCTCTGGTAGGCTTGTTGCAGAGCGTGCCTTCCTATTGGCCTCGTCGCCGACGGGGAGGAGGGGGCGGAGCCTACCAGAGCAGCATTGCTGTAAGACGCTGCTGTAGGTACACGAATCCAGGGGTGAGGACCTAGCGGTTCAGGTCCTCACCCTGAGTAAAACTACTGCCAAAGATGTGGAGCGGAGGAAGGTGAGTAATATTGTCCTTTAATGTTCTGTTCTTCTTGCGGTTTTAAGCCTTTTTATGTCATAAATAAAATAGAACACAGTTATCGGCCTTAAAGGAATAGTTCACTCCCAAATTGAACATTTCCTTTAATGTATTGATTGAATCCTGGCAGGTTAAGGAGCTATGCTTACCTCCCGTTCTTCAATCATAACTCATAACTCATTAGCAACACGCTAATGACAATCAAGAGAAACATTACTGATAGGTCTGTTGTACAGTGAATGCAATCAAAGAAATTGGTTCTAATAAGGTCGTTATAAAGGTGAATGCATCAAAGAAATCATGCTGATAAGGTCTGTCATAAAGGTGAATGTAATCAAAACAAATCAGCACTGATTAGATCCACTGACAGCTGAATCCAATTAAGAGCAGGTAACCAGTGTTAATTGCACCTACTACAACACATGTCCACTAAAGTCTTTGTGAAAAATTGTAAATTTGCTATAACTTTTGCAGATTCCTTATTTAGGTAAGATCCCACTTCTCATATGTGTCCTGCACTGTTTTGAATTTTAAAAACTGTGGGAGAACATACAGTTCAAAAAATAGGAAGAAGAAGTAGAAGTAAGAAGGAGAAGAAGAAGAAGAAAAAGAGAAGAAGGAGAAAAGGAAGAAGAAGAAGGAGAAGAAGAAGAGGAGAAGGAGAAGAAGAAAGAAATGAGAAGAAGAAAGTAGGAATAGAAAAGAAGACGGTAGGAGAAGGAGAAGAGGGAAGAAAGACGAAGAGAACAAGAAAGAAAAAGAACAAAAAGAACAAGAAGAGGAAAGGGAAGGAAAAGAAGACGAAGAACACGCAGCATTGGTGTTGTCACCTGAAGCTTTCTCCTGATCTATGCATGCCCCTGAATAATGGATTGACCTCTGGCTAAGACATTTCGGTTTATTATTTGTTTAGATCATAATATCTAATAAAGACAATGTGACTTAAAGGACATTATACTCACCTTCCTCTGCTCCACATCTTTGTGCAGTAGCTTTTACTCAGGGTGAGGACCTGAACCGCCAGGTCCTCACCCTGGATTTGCGAAACCTAAAGCAGCGTCTTAGAGCAACGCTGCTCTGGTAGGCTCTGGTAGGCTTGTTGCAGAGCGTGCCTTCCTATTGGCCTCGTCGCCGACGGGGAGGAGGGGGCGGAGCCTACCAGAGCAGCATTGCTGTAAGACGCTGCTGTAGGTACACGAATCCAGGGGTGAGGACCTAGCGGCGGTTCAGGTCCTCACCCTGAGTAAAGCTACGACAAAGATGTGGAGCGGAGGGAAGGTGAGTATAATTGTCCTTTAATGTTCTGTTCTTCTTGCGGTTTTAAGCCTTTTATCTGCATAAATAAAATAGAACACAGTTATCGGCCTTAAAGGATAGTTCACTCCCAATTGAACATTTCCTTTAATGTATTGATTGATCCTGGCAGGTTAAGGAGCTATGCCTTACCTCCCGTTCTTCAATCAATAACTCAAATAACTCATTAGCAACACGGCTAATGACAATCAAGAGAAATCAGTTACTGAAGGTCTGTTGTTACAGGTGAATGCAATCAAAGAAATTGGTTCTACTAAGGTCCGTTATAAAGGTGAATGCAATCAAAAGAAATCATGCTGATAAGGTCTGTCATAAAGGTGAATGTAATCAAAACAAATCAGCACTGATTAATCCACTGACAGCTGAATCCAATTAAGAGGCAGGTAACCAGTGTTAATTGCACCTACTACAACACATGTCCACTAAAGTCTTTGTGCAAAAAATTGTAAATTTGCTATAACTTTTGCAGATTCCTTATTTAGGTAAGATCCCACTTCTCATATGTGGTCCTGCACTGTTTTGAATTTTAAAAACTGTGGGAGAACCTACAGTCAAAAAAAGAAGAGAAGAATAGAAGAAGAAGAAGAAGAAGAAGAAGAAAAAGAAGGAGAAGGAGAAAAGAAGAGAAGAAGAGAAGGAGAAGAAAGGAAAGAAGAAGAAGAAGAAGAAGGAGAAGGAGAAGAGAAGGAAAAGGAAGAGAATAAGAGAGGGAAGGAGAGAGAAGAGAAGAGAAGGAGAGAGAAGAAGGAGAGAAGAAGAGAAGGAGAAGAAGAACAAAAAGAACAAGAAGAAGGAAGGAGAAGGAAAAGAAGACGAAGAAACAGCAGCATGGTGGTGTGTACCTGAAGCTTTCTCCTTGATCTATGCATGCCCATGAATAATGGAGGAACGCCTGCTAGAGAAGCGTGAAAAAGATTCAAAGAGATGTGTAGGAAATTCCACCGGGATTTCCCTAGAGAAGCTCCCATTAGTCGAAATGCCAAGAGTACCATTGGCTTCTCATTTCAAAGGAAAAAAACACTAGCGATCTCAATAGGGAGGGTGTGGGACAATGTGTTTATTTGGTGTGTCTAAAAGTTTTATTTCTTATGTAAGTATACATTTACATTTGGAAGGTATTAAATGGGCTATTGCTGACCAAAGTCTTATGGTCAAGCAGAGCATAATGGTATTTAAAGCAAAAACCCTTTAAATGTTTCTATTTAATCTTTAACCAGTTATCCCCTGCTCCTTCCAAGCATAGCATTGAAAAAAATCGGTTGTTTATTATGTTGATGTCTAATTTGTTTTTGAAAATGTCTATACTAAGAAGATGGGACGTTCTACAACAGTCTCTCCTTAAATCCTGTGTGACTGGCGCCACTTGTGTTGATTACACGGTACAAACAGATGTGCATTATAGTTTTTGGTACATGGGGTACATTGTTGGGATTCCCAGTTAAACCTGCATCTGTATCTGTTTACTTAATTCTATCAATTTATTCAGGTTTGATATCTAATACTCAGTATATGTGTACAAGGTGCACAGGAATCTCTAGTATTTGGATGTCCTATGTAAACTGGTATTTGGTACAACCCCATAGGGTACTGCAGTAAAGGCAGCTACATATATCTTTTTGGCTGCCTAGTATCCAAGGGGGAATGCGGGTCTTATTAAACAAGACCCTTCCAGGGAGATTAACCCAGAGTGACACACCTCAACGCAAGTCTAGTGGGTCTAGAGGGTTTTACCAAAAGCTGTGCGGCTCCAGGTGACTCTCTCCCACATGTAGTTATTTAATGGCGGCTATCAGTTGGCGAAATACTCAGTTGGCGCAAAATGAGACGTGTAGCCTCTGGTAAAAAAGATTATGGCAGGTGCGAGAGTCTCTTCTTCTGGATAAATCCCCCTATTAATGCTTCATAAAGCCAAAGAGATGACATGGCCTCAGGGCCGGCCATAGGATAAATAGCACCCCGTGCAAGCTTTGTTACTGGCGCCTAGCACCTTATCCAAAACACACCCCTGGACACACACAATACACTGCTGAATGCTGGCTGCCTTGGCCTGCTTCAATCAAGTCCACCAAGTCCAAATCAAGTCCACCACTTACTGTCTGTCTTATTAGAGATGGTCGAAATTCATAAAGTTCAGTCCATTTTCCAACTTTTAAACTTCAGAGACAGTTCCTAAGTTTCTAATTCGGACCCATTAAAGTCAATTGGGAGTGATAGTTTGAAAAGTCCGAGTGATTTACAGCTAAACTAAGAATGGTAAACTTAGTGTAAATGGCTGTGGCACCTGGGAAATGGTCTGGGGAACATGTCACTGTCACCAAAACTGGTTAAACACTTCTTACTTCCTGATTGGGCAATTGTCGGGTTGTGCAAGCTACATCCGAGGGTTACGGAGAATTCGAGGGTTACAGAACGATACTTTCGAGGGTTAGTGAAAACGATCCGTACATTCGAGGGTTACCGTAAATGAATGATATTCTCAGGGTTACCGTAAACGAAGGATACATTCTAGGTTTAGCGAATGGCCCGTAAATTCGATCATTTTACAAAAATTATGGAAATACAGCTGTGAGGTCCGGAAAGTCAGAGATATCCGGGTCCGGGATAGTTCGAAATGCCTGAGTCCATTTGGACTTGTTAAGTTCGACTTGGGTTCAAGTTCTAGTCCATCTGTAGACATTATCTGCAGTGTGTGCTTGTGTGTGTATACATCATTCTGTAACCAAAACCAATTAAATACACAGACAGAACAGACAGCATACAGACATCTTAAGTAGGCTTACATGTGTTGGGGCTTTGTCTGTGTGGTGGTGCTGATACATACATTGGGGGGCTGTGGTACTGATGCACAACTTTGAACTATGACCTAAGACTCCTGCCTAGCGCCCCCCTGGTAATTCAACCTGTAATATGTATTTATTTTTATCCTATATACTATGGGGGGGGGATGGGGTTCTGACGAATCTGTAAGAACGAGGGGTTCTCTAGTTATAACAAGGGAAATCTAACCAAAATGTCTGTCATTTTTTTTAAAGCCTGAAGATGTTTTAAGCCTGGATTTAAGGGGTGGTTTGATCTTGCTAAACAGTTTGTGCATAGTATTTAGATTTAAAAAAAAAAATTAAATGTATCCTGCATCCATTCAGATGCCATATTTGACCATTACCATTACTTTTCTGAATTACAGTCAGTGTTCTTAAAGGTTAGTGTTTAGAATTGTACGCCCCTTTCTTCTCATTTGGATGCACTTTAGCTTGAACTAAGTAGAGGGAAATTTTCCCATGTACCCTTGAGCCTCCATAGCCAGTAAAATGAGAAGGATGCATCATATATAATGTATAATCCTTGGTCTCAGCCATTCCAGGGCTGCCTGAGTGGCACAGGGTATATGAAATTAATGATCTCTAAAAGGCTGAAATAACGAAGAAAATTGAATATCCTCAAGGCAGTATTTTCTTCCCGTTTACTTTAATTCTCTTTGAGCCTCTGGATGTTCTTTAATATTAAAATTTACTTAGTTCTAAGAAGGTTAATAGTTGAAATGCCCCTATTTTTTATAAAAACAGAATGAAATAAAAATAGCCAAGGAGATTCTCTCTACAGCTTCACCATGAGGAGATGCAAACAAGCATTTTAATAGTTATTTTCCTGGGAAATTATTTTAGGTTCCATTGTTTCTTGCCCTTAAAATGTATAGTTTTTGTTCACCCCTCAAATGAAAAATTATATACAGGTAAGTCATCCCCAAAACCCATTGATACAATAGTAGAAAGATGAAGATGAGGGCAAATTGATATGCAACATTATGTTCTCCCCCTTCTTCTGCCTCTCAAAAGGTTTCCGCCCTCTTTACAAGCTCTCTGTGCTCTTTTACAAGCTTGCACATGCTCAAAGGTGACAATCTAGGGGAATAACATTCAGTCATTGGCTGTGATGTCATCTGTTAAATCCATGACTGACACTGCTAACTGGAAGAACCAGGAAACAGAAATAGAAGGTACAGAAGATCAGGTAGCAGTTCATGTTAGGCTTACATTTCTCAGATTTCTATTACAGTTGGTGGGTGATTTACCAATATACAATATTTCATTTGAGGGGTCAATTTGCCCTTTAAAGGAATGCAATAAGACAGAACACTGCAAATATGTCAAGTTATGTTCTGTTTTACAGCTATAATATCTCCACAATAGGTATCATGGGAATCCTTTGTATAAATATCATGGAGGCAGGTGGTCAGAATAGAATAAAGGACACATGGTGATTGGGGAACCATTATGAACAAACGTATGAAAGAGAAACATAACAAACAATAAGGTTTCTCCAGACGAGTAGTAACCTGAAATAGGGCCCCTCCCGTAGTGATTGGAGTAAGGTCAGATAGTCATGGACAGGCAGATTGTAGTGTTTAATTAAAGCCCTTTATTGGACCTGTGGGATATAGACAAGGCCATGACCTGTCATGTAGTATAGGAAAGTAGAATATTATATCAGAGTTTAAGGAAGCTCCCTGGATATAAGGGAAAGACGCCCTTCTCAGTGGCCCATTATTTCTAAAGCCCCAGATGCCCCAGTACTACACAGTGTTATATAGACCTCCATGATTACGTTGACTTTTGTAACGTTCATTTAATAAATATACACGTTACTAGCAAGTAGGGACACTGGGCCCTTTTTCTAAAGGCGCTGGTATCGTTAAGTAGCATAATAGCACCTTTATTGACGCAAATTTTACGACTGTAATTGTACGGCGCCTATACAATACTATAGTGGTAGTCTTACTAGTCTACTATCACTTGGTATTGTACCGGCTGTAAGGGCATAAAGGGCAGCTTGGCCCTGCACGTTTTTCACTGCCAGCACCCTTATACCACATATAATCTATTTTATGTTGCAGTATGGTTGGAGTGTTGCGGTATGGTTGGAGTGTTGCAGTATGGTTGGAGTGTTGCAGTATGGTTGGAGTGTTGAGTATGGTTGGAGTGTTGCAGTGTGGTTGGGGTGTTGCAGTATGGTTGGGTGTTGCATTATGGTTGGAGTGTTGCAGTGTGGTTGGGGATTGCAGTATGGTTGTGGGGTTGCATTATTATGGTTGGAGTGTTACAGTATGGTTGGAGTTTGCAGTATGGTTGGAGTGTTGCAGGTGTATGGTTGGAGTGTTGCAGTGTGGTTGGGGTGTTGCAGTATGGGTTGAGTGTTGCGTATGGTTGGAGTGTTGCAGTATGGTTGGAGTGTTGCAGTGTGGTTGGGGTGTTGCAGTATGGTTGGAGGTTGCAGTATGGTTGGAGTGTTGCAGTGTGGTTGGGGTTATGCAGTTGGTTGGGGGTTGCATTATGGTTGGAGTGTGACAGTATGGTTGGAGTGTTACAGTATGGTTGGAGTGTTGCAGTACGGTTGGAGTGTTGCAATATGGTTGGAGTGTTGCAGTATTATTGGAGTGTTGTATTATGGTTGGAGTGTTGCAGTACGGTTGGAGTGTTGCATTATGGTTGGAGTATTGCAGTATTATTGGAGTGTTGCATTATGGTTGGAGTGTTGCAGTACGGTTGGAGTGTTGCAATATGGTTGGAATGTTGCAGTATTATTGGAGTGTTGCATTATGGTTGCATGGCTTTAATATAAGTTAAGACAGAATAGTAATGTTGTATCTCCCTGTTTGCGAACTCGGTTACATTGAGTAAAGAAGTCACTGCTAGTTATTTATAAATTGCATTTCCATTCTTATTTATCATGGTTTGAATGAATTTTGTGTGTAATTAGAACGAGGCCTAACGTGCGCTTGGTGTTATCACTATGGTACAGAAGGAAAGTTATTCACCTGCTCTGCACCTAATTACTTACATTACTCATGTTCTTTCATAAAGACTCATTTTGTTATGAAGCTCAATTGTGTTAGAATTAAAGTGCTTGAGAAATATAATAGCCCTTCAGCTTTCCGAAAGGGAAAAGAAAATATGAGTGGGAGCAAATGTCTCTGGGAACCATTTATTGGTTGGTTTTGTAAACCATGTAAATAATTTATAGAATGAATAATTTAAAGAGCAGAAAATAGACAAATACATTTTATTTATTGTCGTATTGGAACCAAAAACGCGTATTTCTATGTTTAGGAAGAACTGCGGTCACAATATGATCTGTTTAATCATTGTTATCATTCTATTTTTTTCCTTATTTATTGATTTTAAAGAGAAAAATCCTTATTTATTTTCATTCTGTCTCCTATGTCTCCTATTTAAAGGGGATCTGCACTGGTAAATTATTTTTTCCCCGTTCGATTTTAATGAAGAACAGGAGGTAAAGGAGCTGTGTCTTACCTCCGGATCTTCAATTAAACTTGCAGGATCCACAGGAGGAGGAAGAGATTGGGTATCTGAATCTTCTCTCCTGGCTCCTGCAGGTTTTATTGAAGAACAGGAGGTAAGACAATCAATTAATTGGACATTTGATATATTCCTGATGTTGTATGTCCTATGAAGCAATTGATGTCTTAAGGAAGTGCATTGCAGTGCTAGTAAACATCTGTCTGTGTTAATTGTGATTCCGCATACCAAATCCCTTGAGTCTGAGGGTGATATCTATTCTAGACTACTATGTAGCTACTACTATGTAGCGCAAAAACTTAACGGTAGGGGTTTTGCATCTATAGCACGGCGCTATTTCCAAAAACATGGAAATGGCGCTGTGCTCTAAAATCCGTCTAAAACCCACGTTAACCCGAAATTTCTTCGGGCTAACGTGGGTTTTAGTTGGAAAAGGCCCATATTGAATATCCTCCATAGCGGTTGGGGCTGGGGGGACAGGGGGAATGTTATAACAAATAATTATTTCAAGGGTGGACATACCCTTTATAGTTCTTATTTTTAAAAATGGTGCTAATTTTGCCCCAACCAATCAGATCTTATTGAACATTTGAAAGCTAACATCTGATTGGCTGGGGCAAAATTAGCACCATTTTTAACAATAAAAACGTTTATTGAATCTCCCTGAATGTGTTTAGATTCTTTAATCCAACAGGTTCTCTTCTCAGTGTTCTTATTGGTCACTAAAAGGGCATCTGTAATGAAAAAAAACAAGTTTTCTTTTTAAAAATGTCCTATTTCTAAAATGTAACCTACTACTGGCCCCACTATGTAGTTTTCATAAATCCTTACCTTACATCTCTGCTCCTTTTGGTTCTCCTGCAGTGCTTGTCCAAAGTCCAGGAAATTGAGGAGTAGGAGCTGTTTCTGTGTGAAAAGGTTTCTGCCTCCTCCTTGTCCTCAGGGAGGTACTCAGGCATGCACAGGGGAGTCCCCATCAATCCACCCGGATCCATCTTTGCTGCTTACTGCCCTCCCTATTAGGTATAAAGTATTTCTGTAGTGTAGGCATCCTAGCCCAACCACCATGTTCGTTTTGTTAAAAAAGCAGCAGAAATGGACTTACATTGCTTTGTTCCCCCGGGGCTCCGCTGCTAGTACATGTTAGTACATTTCTGCTACTTTTTAAAAAGGGCAGTTGTGGGTGGGCTAGGGTGCCCTACACTACAGAAAACCTTTTTTTCCCTGGGTGGAGAGACCCTTTAAATTGACCATTACTGGAAACTATAATTCTTTCCAATTATCTGTCCTCAATTTTTTTAGATTCAGTATCCCTTATACCCCCTATTTCTTTAGATATCCATTCTAAAATATCTTACTTATCAGCTGTCAATCAAGTGCCTAATTATCACAAACTATTCCTCTGTGAGCAGTTTTGCTGTAGCTGAAATGATGACAGAGTTTTGACAATTGAAATGCTGTATGCTGTGTGCAGTTTTGACAGTTAATTTGTGGGGGGGAAAGTCAGGTCACATGGAAGTGGGAGTGGTTAAAAAAGGAAGGGGGGATACTGCTCCTGAGCAAAACGTGCTGCATTGAAGGCATGCAGCAACACACACACCTCAAAGTAAGTGCTACTTACACATATTTATTTATAGATTAAAGGGCAAGTCCAGCCCCAAAATGAAAACTTACATACAGGTAAATCGCCCCCCACAACCCTTAAAGGGTAATGGTTTGAAATGTGAAATATATAAGTCTAACCTGAAATACTGCACAATGTCCTGTTTTCCTGTTTCTGCTTCCTGGTTCCTCCAGTTAGTAACTGTCAGTTATGGATTTGACAGTTGACATCATAGCCAATGACTTAATGTTAATCCCCTGTCTGCCTCTTCTGAGCATGCCCAGGCTCAGTAATTGCTCAGTACAGGTTTCTAAATGGCTCAGTTTCCATGAGGCATCCAGAAGCATAGCAGGCATACAGTAATGAATTCATAGGACAAACTACGATATATCAACATATTTTAAAGAGGCCATTCTTTCTAAAAGATGTTCTTATGAGGGTGAAGTTGTCCTTTAAAATGAGGGAAAGTATTTTTTTTAGTATAGTGTCCCTTTAAAGTAAGTATCACCCCAGCCTTGCTATGTAGAAATCTAAACTGTTGACTATTTAAACCGACAGCCTGTCTGATAGACCTTTTTAACCTTCACCATTGTTTCTTCTGTACAGGAAGGTAAAATCTATACAGGCCTATAATAGACATATTACTGTAATAGCCCCATAAGTGAAACAAATATTTATATACCTATTGGTTCCTGTTAGAAATAATACTCTGAAATCTTTATTTTTTGGATCAGGAAACATGAGCATAAGCGGAGACTCCTGCTAATAGCCCATATCAAAGAATTAACCTGGTGTATGATCATGACGCTCACAATAATGACCCAATACCCCGTGTCGCTGTATTGCCCGGCTTAATTTCATCATTACCAAAGTTCTCAATAGGTATCAGTTTAATTTGAACCCTTTTCACCTCCTCCCCACCACCGGCTCGCTAATGCAAGTCCTCTACACTTCAACTAATCCACCGTTCAAACAGATAAATGTCTGGAGCAAGCTGTCTATTCACATATTTAAACTCATTATTATCTGGGGCAGGATGGAAGATCAGAATTTCTTTTGATTGGAAAAATGTGTTACTGCTGTTTTCCCTTAAAAAGGATAATATCCACTTCACAATCAGATAAAGTGGAACTGTCAGTTTGAATGGCCCTATCATAGAAAAGATAAACAGACTGGCTGTGTCTGCTTACAAAATGGAAATGTCGCTCTATTTATTTGTGGGACCCGTGGTAGCTGCACCTATGGAATAATATAATGATCAGTGGAAATAACACAAGTAAAAGGGCATTTCCACCCGAAAAACAAAACACTGATCACGTGTCAGTTTACCACCCCAAACCCCTAATGATATATTCAGCACATTATTACTAGAGATGTTCCAAACTGTTGAGTTTCGTTCCGTTTTTGAAATATTTCGAAATTTTCGGAAGGGAGAAAAAAATGTGAAAGTTTCTGTCCATTTTGAGGGACAAATAGTAATAGTCGGTTACTGTAAATGACACGAGACCTGGGGAATGGTCTGGGGAACCTGTAAATAGAACCAAAACTTATTTTAAATCTATCTTTACTCATGCTTGGGCTGTTATCCAGATTCCGCATTCTATTTTCGAGAGTTATAGAAATCGATCATTACTTTCGAGGATTCGAATTTCGATAATCTTCTATTTTCTAAAATTGAAAATTCTAAAATTCCGGGTTCCGTGAAATCCGGGAGTTCCGAAAGTTTCGTCTCCCTCAGATTCTATTCGAAACCGGGTTCTAATAGAACCCACAGTACATCTCTATACATTACTATTATAGTACATTACTATTACAGTATATTCTATCACAGTACATTACTATTACAGTACACTATTGCTATTACAGTACATTCTATTACAGTACATTCTATTACAGTACATTACTATTACAGCACATTACTATTACAATACATTCTATTACAGTACAGTACATTACTATTACAGTACACTATTGCTATTACAGTACATTCTTCTATTACAGTACATTACTATTACATTACACTACTATTACAATACATTACTATTACAGTACATTACTATTACAGTACACTATTGCTATTACAGTACATTCTATTACAGTACATTACTATTACATTACACTACTAATTTTTTACTGATTTTTTTATTTACTTTATATATTACAGTACATTGTACATATTACAGTACATTACATACTATACATTGGACACTATTACTATTAATGTACACACTATTACAGTACAATACCATACAGTACACTATTACTAGTACGGTACATTACTAATACAGTTCATTAATATTACAGTACACTATTACTATTTACAGTAAATTACTATTACTGTAAATTACTATTACGTACAGTACATTACTATTACAGTACTCACTATTACAGTATAATTCCTCACAAGTACTTACTATTACAGTACACTATTGCTATTACAGTACATTCTATTACAGTACATTATATTACAATACATTACTATTACAGTATATTCTATCACATACAATTACTATTACGTACACTATTGCTATTACAGTACATTCTATTACAGTACTTAATATTACAATACATTACTATTACAGTAATTCTATCACAGTACATTACTATTACAGTACACTATTGCTATTACAGTACTTCTATATTACAGTCAATTAATCTTACAATACATTACTATTACAGTATATTCTATCACCGTACATTACTATTACGTACACTATGCTATTACCGTACATTCTATTAAATTAATATTACTATTACATTACAACTACTATTACAGTATCATTACTATTACGTACAATTAAATATTACAGTACACTTTACTATTAATGTACATTACTATTACAGTACATTACTATTACAGTACACTATTCTAGTACGGTACATTTACTAATACAGTTCATTATAATTACAGTGCACTATTACTATTACAGTACAAATGTACTCTTACTGTAAAATTACTATTACAGTATACTATTACTGTACAGTACATTACTATTACATTACATATTACTATTACATACATTAAACTATTACATTCACATATACAGTACAAATTACTATTACAGTACACTATTACTAGTACACTTCTAATTACGTACAACAACTATTACTAGTATGGTACATTACTATTACAGTACACTATAACATACAATTACAGTACAATTACTATTACAGTCACTATATTGCCTATTACAGTACATTTCTATTTAAGTACATTACTATTACATACATTACATTACAGTACAATACTATTACAGTACATTATATTACAGTACACTATTACTATTAATGTACATTACTAATTACAGTACATTTCTATTACGTACATTACTATTAGGTACTTACAATACAGTACATTACTATTAAGTACACTATTTACTATTACAGTACATTACTATTACAGTAAATTCTATTACATACATTACTATTACAGTACAATTAGTATTACAGTACTCCATTATATTACGTCATTATAAAGTACATTCTATTACATACACTACTATTGCACAGTACATTATATTATAGTAACACTATTACTATGAATTTACATTACTATTACAGTACATTACTATTACAGTACACTATTACTAGTACAGACATTACTGATTACAGTACACTATTCTATTACAGTACATTTACTATTCAGTAAATTACTATTTAACAGTACATTAGTATTACGTACACTATTGCTATTACGTAATTCTATAAGTACATTACTATTACATACACTACTATTAAGTCATACTATACTTACATATATTACAGTACCTTTACTATTACATTACCCGTAACTTACTATACTACCTATACTATAGGTACATTACTAAAATACAGTACATTACTATTACAGTACACTATTACTATACGTACATTACGATTCTACATTACTATTACAGTACATACTATTACACGTACATTACTAATTACAGTAACCACTATTACTATACGGTCACATTACTAATTAGCAGTACATTACATACATTACTAGTACACTATTACTATTACAGACATTACTATTGGAGTGTTGCATTATGGTTGTGGTGTTGCAGTATTATTGGAGTGTTGCATTATGGTTGGAGTATTGCAGTATTATTGGAGTGTTGCAGTATGGTTGTGGTGTTGCAGTACGGTTGGATTGTTTGGTTGGGGTGTTGCAGTATGGTTGGATTGTTGCAGTACAGTTGGAGTGGAGTGTTGCAGTATGGTTGTGGTGTTGCAGTACCGTTGGATTGTTGCAGTACAGTTGAAGTGATGCATTATGGTTGGAGTGTTGCAGTATTATTGGAGTGTTGCATTATGGTTGTGGTGTTGCAGTACGGTTGGAGTGTTGCATTATGGTTGGAGTGTTGCAGTATTATTGGAGTGTTGCATTATGGTTGTGGTGTTGCAGTATTATTGGAGTGTTTGGAGTGTTGCAGTATGGTTGTGGTGTTGCAGTACGGTTGGATTGTTGCAGTACAGTTGAAGTGATGCATTATGGTTGGAGTGTTGCATTATGGTTGCATGGCTTTAATATAAGTTAAGACAGTGACGTAATATATACATTTAATGTAGTAAATTACCAAGAACAAAAAACAAAAACTTGTGAGGGTGGATAGAGAGTTCAGGAAATAAGGGTAATATATGCATTACACGGGACTGGATTTATATACCATCGACCATAATATACCATATAAATATAACAATTATAAATCACATATCTATGTTGGAGGTATGGATATTTCTCACTACTTTTAGAAAGACACAGTCCATAAGGTTACATGTTCAATATCCCCAGCTTGATTTATTTACCTTGCGACACCTGCTGCTGACATAAACTTCAATTCGACTTTTCATTCAAGGAAGCAATTGGCAATGGACGAAAAATTTGGAGTTGTTGCAAGCACCCACAATCGTAAAATCCCCCTCTGCTGTCTGATAGAGGCAGGATCTCTTTCTGTAAAATACTGGATGTCATTGAATGAGCGAACAACTGCTAAAATCCATCCGCCTTCTGCAAATTTGCTGATAAAAAAAAAAAAATTTGTAAAATCGCGAAATAACCATTAAGTCATGGAAGAAAAAAAATCTGACAATTTTCACAGAGTGGGCGGGGGGTCTCGCTGCTGCCATCTCCGACATCTCATCGCTTCCGCCTGATGGCCGGAAAAGTTTCTTAGGAGTTTCAAGAGGACGGTGTGCGTTCTACCGAATGCTCGGTGGCTGACCGTTTGCTCCCGGGTCTCGACGCGCTTACGCTGCCAGCGTCTGGACTAGGCTCTGCACAAAAACCGCGATGTGTTGTTGGGAACATAACACATCTATGTACCAATGACACAATGATTGAAGTATTATTGGTTAGTAATAATACAATTATCTATGAAAGAATTTTAATTATCCATCAAAATTGTATATAAAGTGAATTTTAATATCTGCCCTGGGAGCTGGTTCGATGCGGGAAGCCTCCGCGGATCTTGTTCAGAGCCGTGAACCGCAATTCTAGATGTCAACATTAGGGAACAGGAGGGCTGCTCCATTTTGCTTTGTGTTGTATACTAGAGAGTCATGCTCAGGGGTTAGCCAAACGTCTACTCCCGCTAACAAAGATGTTGATTAGGGGCTGCCTGTAGTACCATGGGTTAATTATATGCCCCACCGCGACATCAACAGGATAGACAGCACATCTGGGGGTTGAATCATGTGAATGTGCTCTTTCAATTGAGGACATGTTTTCTGGTAATTTGGGTAAATTTTTGCTAGCCACACCCTTTAATCAACAAGTGCTATTGGTGTCAGTATTGCAGTGCGAGGGCATCCGAAAATGGGTCTCCTCCGATTCCGTATTTTCGATCATTTTTCAAACGTTACAGGCTATTTTCGATAATTAGCGAAAATAGCACCCGTACGTTCGATATAGCGAAAAATTCTTACGGTTTTCGGATTTCTGATCTTTCGTGTATTTTCCCGCGATCCGGAAATCCCCCAAAAAGGAAACGAAAATACTAAGTTTCGGCCATCGCTACCAATTTCCCCCTGCTTGGTTGCTTTTTATTAGCTTATCTGTCTGTGACTCCTACCTATATAAAGACCCACAGCTTTTATTTTTAATGTAGTTTCATAATTACTATTATCATTTCACATCCATTAATAAAACCGACATATTATCAAATACCCGATATGATATATCAGTTCCTATGGTACTCTGCAATTGGCTATGTGGCATCAGCTTGTGCCATGGACTAACTGTATCAAATGAGGTATATAATAAGTATTCTATAATGGTATTGGAAGTTAAGTTCTACTTTGTAGTGTTTGTGAGTGTACTGAATTTAGTAAAGATAAGCAAAATCCATTTGGCCCAGTGTGATACCATTGCATTCCCTGTGGTTATGTTCATGGGGGCTGTTTTTTTACAGTTTTCATTGTTTAGCATTTGTTAGCATCCATAAAATCTAAAACGATACCATGTGACTTAATGTTCTGTTCTTCCTTAGCCATGTTTTTAAGCCTTTTTAACTTCAACAATAAATAAACTACAGTTATCGCCTAAAGGAATATTTCACCACTCATCCCAAATTGGACCTATTCCTTTAAGGTCTTGATTGATCCTGGCAATCTCCGCTAAGCAAACGCGCTGAATCCATTAAGCAGTAACCAGTGTTATCGTCACCTACTACAACACATGTCCACTAAGTCTTGGCAAAAATTTAAATTTGCTATAAACTTTGCAGATTGCCTAATTTAGGTAAGATCCCCACTTCTGTCATATGTTACCTCCCCACACTCCACTGTTTTGAATTTTAGAAAACTGTGGAGGAAATACAGTTCAAAACTTAGGAAGAGAAGAAGTAGAAAAGAAAAGAAGAAGAAGAAGAAGAATGAAAAGAGGAAGAAAGGAGACAGGTCCGCCTCCATCCTCCTCCTCCTCCGCTCTTAGATCCCGCCTTCCTCCTCCTCCCCTCCTCACTCACTCCCCCTCCGCCGCTCCGTATCATCCTCCTCATGTCCGACCTTCTATCCCATCTCTCCTTCTCCTCACTCCTTCCGTCCGTCTCACTACAGCCTTCTACCTCACTTCCCCCTCTCCTCCTCTTCTTCCTCCTTCTCCTTCTCTCCTTCTTCTCCTTCTCCTCCTAGGAGAAAGAATAAATAACACCAGAACAAGAGAAGGAAGGAGAAGGAAAAGAGAGAAGAAACAGCAGCAAACTTTGGTGTTGTCACCTGAAGCTTCTCCTTCAGTCTAGTGCATGCCCATGAATAATGAAGGAATGCCTGCTAGAGAGTTGTTAAAAAGATTCAAATAGATGTGTAGGTTAATTCACGCGTGGTTTCCCTAGAGGAGCTCCCTCATTAGTTGAAATGCAAGTGTCTACCATTGGCTTTCTCATTTCAAAGGAAAACAGTAACGATTCTCGAAAGGAATGTTGGGACACATACTTGGTTGATTTGGTTGTCCTAAAAGTTTTTATTGTTCTTATTCTAAGTTACATTTAATTTGGAAGGTACTAAATGTGCTGTTCTGACCAAAGTTCCTAATGGTCAGCAACGCATAATGGTATTAAAACAAAAACCTTTAAAAATGTTTTCTGTTTCAGTTACCCTTACTCCCCTTGCTCCTTCAAGTCAGAGCATTGAAAAAATCTGTTTATTATGTTGATGTCTAAATTTTTTTCTGAAAATGTCTATACTGCGAAGATGGGAACTTCCTACCGAACAGTCTCACCCTTAAACGCTGTGTGACTGGCGCAAACAAAATAAATGTATCCTGCATTCCATCAGAGCGATCTTCTGACTCATTAATCATTACTTTATCTCGAATTACATCGTGTCCCTTAAAGGTGAGTGGTTTGAATTTTATAACTCGCCCCTTCTTCTCATTTGGATGCACTTTATCTTGAACTAAGTAGAAGGGAAATTTTCCGCATGTCCCTTGAGCCCATCCATAGCCAGTAAAATAGAGAAAGGATGCATCATACATAATGTAGTATATCCTTGGGTCTTCATCAGCATTCCAGGGCTGCTTCTGAGTGGCCCAGTTATAATATGACTATAAATGATCTTCAAAGGCGAAATAATGAAGAATTGATATCTCAAGAGCAAGCATTTTCTTCCCTGTTACTTTAATTCTTTTGAGCCCTGTATGTTCGTTAATATTACCCTTTACTTAGTTCTAAGTAGTTAATATTGTAGACATGCCCTTTATTTTTATAAAACAGAATGATATAAAAATAGCCCAAGGATTTTCTCTACAACATCTAGCTTCACCGTGAGGCTATGCAAACAAACATTTTAACAGTTATTTCCTGGAAAATTCTTGTAGGTACCTTTTTTCTTTTTCTTGCCCTTTTAAAATGTTGTACGTTCAGTTTTTGTTCACCCCTCAAACGACAAATTATATCACAGGTATGTCTCCACGTCCACCCCAAAAACCCTAGCTACATAGTAGAAAGATGAACAGATGCAGGGCTAATTGATATGCAAAAATTATGTTTTCCCCCCCTTTCTTCTGTGACTCTCGAAAGGGTTTCTGCCCTCTTTACAGCTCTCCTCTGTGCTCTTTTTACCAGCTGCAACGCTCAAAGGGACAATCTAGGGGAGTAATTCATCATTGGCCTGAAATGTCATCCATGACTGACACTGCTAATGGAGCTACCATGAAACAGAATAGAGGTAACAGAAGATCAGGTAGCAAGTCTGTTAGGCTTACATTTCTCCATTATCTAACTATTACATTTTGGTGGTGGTGATTTGAACCACTATACAAATATGTCCTTAGGGGGTTCAATTTGCCCTTTAACGGAATGCAAACTAAGACAGAACAACTGCACAGTATCCAGTTATGTTCCTGTTTTTACAAGCTACTATATCTCCACAATGGTATCTATGGGAATCCTTTTGTATAAATACTCATGCGAGGCAGGTGGTCAGAATAGAATAAGGGACACTGGTGGATTGGTGAACCATTATGACCAAACGTATGAAGAGAAACAAAACAAACAATAAGGCGTTCTCGCACGACGAGTATTACCTGAAATAGGGCCCCTCCCTTAGTAGATTGGAGTAAAGGTCAGAATGGACAGGCAGATGTAGTGTTTTAAATGCCCTTTATTGGCCTGTGGGATTTAGAACAAAGAAAGGCCTGCAACCTGTCAGTATTATGGAAGACTAGAATATTATATCATAGTTATAGGAATCTCCCTGTATATAAAGGGAAGACGCCCTCTCATGGCCCTTATTTCTAAGCCCCCAGATGCCCCACGTACTACACGTGTTATTAGACCTCCCATGCATTACGTTGACTAACCGGTCATTTAATGAATAGTACACGTTACTAGCAAGTAGTGGACATGGGCCCTTTTTCTAAGGCGCGGTATCGTTAATTAGCAGTATGCACCTTTAATTTGACCATCAATTTAAAACGACTGTAATTGTAGGCTTGCCTATACAATCCTACGTGGGTAGTCTAACTAGTCTACTATCATGGTATTGATACGGCGGCGTAAGGGGCATAAGGGCAGCTTGGCCGCTGCAAACGTTTTTCACATGCCAGCACTTATACTACATGTATCTTATTTTATGTTGCAGTATGGTTTGGGTCGTTGTCTCGGTATCGTTGAGTGGTGCAGTGTTTTGGAGTGTTCAAGTCATGGTTATGGGAGTGTTGCTATTATGCGCTGGAGTGTTGCGGTGTAGTTTGGAGATGTTGCACGTGTGAGGTTTGGGGTGTTGCGTATGGTGGAGTGTTTTTTTGCAGTAATGTTGCGAGTGGTGCAGTATGGCGGAGTGTGCGAAGATGTAGTTTGGAGTTTGCAGTACGCGTTGGAGTGTTGCAGTATGTTGGAGTGTTTCATATGTTGGGGTGTTGCTGTGTGGTTGGGGTGGGTTTTGCAGTATGGTTGTGGGGTTGCATTATGTTTGGAGTGTTGCATATGGTTGGAGTGTTGCCGTATGTGTTGGAAGTGTTGCAGTGTGGTTGGGGTATTGCAGTATGGTTGTGGGGTTGCATATGGTTGGAGTGTTGCAGTATGGTTGGAGTGTTGCAGTACTGGGTGGAGTGTTGCAGTGTGGTTGGGGTATTGCAGTATGGTTGTGGGTTGCATTATGGTTGTTTGGAGTTTAGAGTTTGCATTAGGGTTGGGTTGTCAATGTGGTGGGTGAGTTGGAGTTGGTATGGTTGTGGGGATTGGCATTATGGGTTGGTGAGTGTTAATGCAAGTAGGTGTGGAGTGTTGTCAGTATGGTTGGAGATAGTTTTGTGCCACGTATGGTTGGAGTTGAGATGCGTCTGGTTGCAGTTGTCTGCAGTTGTGTTTGGGGTATTGCACAGTATGGTTTGTGGGTTGCATTTGGTTTGGGAGTGTTGCAGTATGGTTGAGGTGTTGCAGTACTGGTTGTGAGTGTTGCAGTATGGTTAGGAGTGTTGTCAGTGTGGTGGGTTATTAGCAGTATGGTGTTGTGGGGTTGCATTATGGAAAATTGGAGTGTTGTAGTAGTGTTTGGAGTGTTGCAGTGTTTTGTGTAAATTAACAGTATGGTTGTGGGGTTGCATTTGTGGGTAGTGTTACACGTAATGGTTGGAGTGTTGCAGTATGGTTGGGTGTTGCAGGTTAATCGGTTGTTGTGGTTGCAGCAGTATTATTGGAGTTGCAATTATGGTTGTGGTGTTTGCCGTACGGTTGGATGTTGCAGTACACGTTTGGAGTGGAGTGTTGCAGTATATGTTTGGATTTGTGCCGTACAGTGGAGTGGAGTGTTCCATTATGGTTGATGGTGTTGCAGGATTATTGGCTGTTGCATTATGGATTGTGGGTGTTGCCGTACGGTTGGATAGTTTGCAGTACGTTGGAGTGGAAGGATGTATGCAGTTGTTGGGGTGTTGCATATGGTTGGATTTGTTGCCTACAGTTTGGAATGTGGAGCTGTTGTTGCAGTATAGGTTTTGGTGGTGTTGCAGTATGGTTGGAATTGTTGCATACACGTTGGAGTGGAGTGTTTGCGTATGGTTGTGTGTGTTGCAGTAGTTTGGATGTTGCCAGTACAGTTGGAGTGGAGTGGGTTGCCATTAAGTTTAGAAGTGTGTATGCGTCCGGTTGGTTTGATCAGAACAGTTAGTGGAGTAGTTTGCAGTGATACGTTTGTGGTGTTTCAAGTAGGTGTGGATTGTTATGCAGTACAGTTGTGGAGTGGAGATGCTTGCAAGTATGTTGTGGTGTTTGCGTATGGTTTGGTATTGTTGCAGTACAGTTGGAGTGGAGTGTTGCATTATGGTTGTGGTGTTGCCGTACGGTTGGATTGTTGCAGTACAGTTGGAGGTGGAGCTGGTTTGACATGTATGTTTGGATGTGGCGTACAGTTTGGAGTGGAGTGTTGCATATGGTGTGGTGTTTGCAGTAACCGGTTGATTGTTGCAGTAACAGTTTGAAGTGATCTCATTATGGTTGGAGTGTGTCAGTTATTATTTGGTAGTCCTTGCATTATGGTTGTGGGTGTTTGGGTACGGTTGGAGTTGTTACATGTGGTGTGCGATTAATTGGAGTGTTGCCATGTTTGTGGTGTTGCAGTTGACTTTGGTTTGGCTATGTGGGCAGTATTAGCAAGTATTTTAGTTGGAGTTTGCAGTAAATGGTATGTGTAAAGTGTTGCGTACGGTTGGCTGTTTGCATGTCCGTTGAGTGCATGTCTTAGTGATATTTGGTTGGGTGGCATTATGGATTGTCATGGCTTTTAATATAAGTTAGACGAATAGTAATGTTGTATCTCCCTGTTTGCGAACTCGGTTACATTGAGTAAAGAAGTCACTGCTAGTTATTTATAAATTGCATTTCCATTCTTATTTATCATGGTTTGAATGAATTTTGTGTTGGAGTGTTGTCAGTGTGGTTGGGGTTGCAGTATGGCTGGAGTGTTGCGGTGTAGTTGGAGTGTTGCAGTACGGTTGGAGTGTTGCAGTATGGTTGGAGTGTTGCAGTATGGCTGGAGTGTTGCGGTGTAGTTGGAGTGTGCAGTACGGGATTGTGAGTATGGTGTGTTGCAGTAGTTGGTGTGCAGTGTGAGTGTTGCAGTATGGTTGTTGGATTGTTGGATGTTGCGAGTTGGTGGTTGCAGTATGGTGGGTTTGCAGTGTGGTTGTGGGTATTGCAGTATATGTTGGTTTGCATTGTGATTGATTTGGCAGTACTGGTGTTGGGTGTTGTCAGTATGGGTGTTGGAGTTTGCAGTGGGTTTTTGGGGTATTGCAGTATGGTTTGTGGGGTTCATTATGGTTGGGAGTGTTGTCAGTAATGGTGGAGTGTTGCAGTAATGGTTGGAGTGTCAGATGTGTGGGGTGTGATTGCTAGTTGGTATTGGCAGTATGTTTGTTGGAGTGTCGTTATGGTGGAGTGTTGCAAGTAAGGTTGATTTGAGAGTGTGTGTATTGCAGTATGGTTTGGAGGGTTGCAAAATAGTTGGTGTACAATGCTGGGAGTACGTGTTGCGTATGAGTTGGATTAGTTGGCGTGTGTTGGTGGGTTTGAGGTAGGGTAAGGTTGGCCGAAGTGTTTGACATTATGTTGGGGTATTGCGTATGGGTTTTCAGTGTGGTTGGCAGTACGTATGTTGTGGAGTTGCATTTATAGGTTCTGGGAGAAGAGTATGGTATCACTGTATGCAGTACTTGGAGTGGTGTGCAGTATGGTTGTGATTGGTGTTGGCGTATGGTTGGATGGTTTGCAAAGTATTGAGTGGGTGTTTGCATTATGGTTGTGGTGTTGCCCAGGTAACAGTTGGATTGAGTTGCAGATACATTTTGGCGTGGAGTGTTGCAGGTGGTTGTGGTGTTGCAGTATGGTGGATTGTTGCAGGACAGTTGGATTGGCATGGTTTTGCCAGTATGGTTGTGGTGTTGCAGGTTTGGTTGTGGATTGGGTCAGTTCGGTGGATGTGATGTAATGTTTGTTTGCGTCGGTGGTTGGTTGCATACAGATTGGAGTGTGTTTCATTAATGTTTATGCAGTACAGTTGGAGTGGAGTGTTGCAGTATAGTTGTGGTGTTGCAGTATGGTTGGATTGTTGCAGTACAGGTTGAGTGAGATGGTTTGCGAGTTTTTGCGTATTATTGGTGTTGCATTATGTTTGTGATTGCGTTCACGTGTGGAGTGGATGGCTATTTTGTGTTACGGTCGTTGGAAGTGTTGGCAGTATTAATTGGAGTGTGTGCAGTATGGTTGGGTTTTGTCAGTACGTTATGGAAGTGTGAATGGTTGATTTCGTATTATGGTTTGGATGGTGTGGTGTGCGTAACCGTTGGATTTGTTGCAGTCGTGAAAGGCAGTTTGGATGTGCATTATGGTTCATGTTGCAAGTAGTTGAAGACAGTAACTAATGGTAGTTGTTGCTCTCTGGTTTGCGACGGTTACCTTGACAGTACAGAGTCTGCTAGTGTATTGCTATAATGTTGATGTTCAGATTTAGTTATTTGTTGAATGATTTGTTGGAATTATTGTAGTGTGTTGGTGTTGCATATGCTGGATTCGTTGCGTGTAGTTGGGTTGCAAGTGAGTTATGCGTATGTGAGTGTTGCAGTAGGCTGTAGTTTGCTTGAATTGAGTGATTAGCAGCTGAGTGTTCAGTTAGATGGCAGTGTTGCAAGTGTATGGGTTAGCAGTGTGGTTGAGGTGTTGCAGGTACTGTTGTGGCAAGGTTGGAGTGTGTATGGTTGGAGTGTTTGCCTATGGTTGCGATGGTTAGCAGTGTAGTTGGGTTACAACAGCAAAGTAATGTTGTTTCCTGTTTGGCGGTTAACATTGAATGAAGTCCCTGGTATTTGAATTGCATTCCATTGTTATGTTTCAGTCATGGTTGTGTCATGACGGTTTTGTGTTTGTGAGTGGTTATTGACAATGTGTTGGGGGTTGCCAGATTGGCTTGGAGTGTTGTGCGTGCTAGTTTGGAGTGTGCAAATACGTTGGAGGTGTCTGCAGTATGTTTGTGTGGAGTGTGGTGTATGGGCTAGATGTGGTTTTGGGTTATGTGAGGGTTTGCAGTACGTTCGAGTTTGGTAGGTGTTGGAGATGTTGCGCTATGGTGGGTGTTTTGCATGTGGTTGGGGGGTTGCAGTAAAAGGGGTGTGGGGTTGCATTATGGTTTGAGTGTTCGTATTGGTTGGAGTGTTGCAGTATGGTTGGGATTGATTCATTGTGTGGTTTTGGTCGTTTATTGCGTTTCATTATGGTTGTGGTGTTTGACCGTCTTGAATGTGCAGTACGTGGAGTGAGTTTGCCAGTTGGTTGTGTGTTGCAGTATGTTTGGTGTTGCAGTTGTGGTTGGTGAGTGTTGCAGTATGGTTGTGGGTTGCATTTGGTTGTTGATGCAAGTCAGGTGAAGATGCCGAGTGTTGCATGTGGTTGGGGCAGTAAGTTGGATTTTGCAAGTAATCGGTGTTGGAGTGTGTTTGCGTATGGTATGTGGTGTTGCATGTTGATGGTGTCGTGGTGTGGTGCAGTATTAGTTGTGGAGTGGGTTGCAGTATGGTTGGTGTTGCAGTAATGTGGATGGAGTGTTGTGCATTAGGTTGTGGGGTATTATGACCAGATCGGTTATTGGGTAAGCATTATTGATTGTTCCAGTATGTTTGGATTTCATATGTTGATGGATTGTTGCCATTATGGTTGTGTTTGCGTACAGTTTGAGTGGTGTGCAGTATTGGTTTGTGGTGTTGCGTCATGTATGACCTTGGAGTATTTGGTGGCGTGACATTTGATAGTGAGTTGGTGAGTGTTGCAGTATTCTGGTTGTTTGGCATTCTGGTTGTGGGTTCAGTACAGGTTGGAGTGTGCATTGGTTGGTCAGTATTGTTGGAGTGTTGCATATGTTGTGGTGTGCGTTTATGTTGGTTGCTACTTTGGAGTGAGTTGATCTTCATTCGGATGTGCGTTGTTGTGGTTTGCAGTACAGTGGATTGGTTTGCAGTACAAAAGTTGTGTATGAAGTTGGAGTGTTTGCATTATGGTGTTTGGTGTTGCAGTAATGTTGGATTGGTTGCAGTAACAGTGGGGTGGAGTGTTGCAGTATGGTTGTGGTGTTTTGCAGTGGTTTTTTTTTTGGATTGTTGCAGATACAGTATGGTGAGTGTTGCAATTTATTGGGGTGTGGTGTTGCGCTACGGTTTTGGATTAGTTGCCGTACAGTTGGAGGTGGAAGTGTGTTGCAGTATGGTTTGGATTGGTTGCAGTACATGTTGGAGTGGGAGTGTTGCAGTTGGTTTGGGTGTTTGCAGTCCCGTTGGATTGTTGCGCATTACAAGTTGAAGTTAGATTGGTTTGGAGTGGTTGCAGTATATTGGAGTGTTTGCATTAATGGTTTGTGGTGTTGCGTACGGGTGGGCGCTGTTGCATTATGGTTGGAGTGTTGCAGTATTATGGAGTGGGTGCATTATGGGATTGTGGTGTTGCATATTATTGGAGTGGGTTGCATTATGGTTGGAGTATGCAGTATTATTGGAGGTGTTTGCATTATGGTTTTGGTGTTTGCCGTACGGTTTGGATTGTTGCAGTACGTTGAGTGATGCAATTATGGTTTGGAGTGTTGCATTATGGTTGCATGGCTTGAATATAAGTTAGACAGAATAGTAATGTTGTATCTACCCTGGTTGACGAACATCGGTTCTACATTGATACAGAAGTCCTGCTAGTTATTTAATAATTGCATTGTCCATTCTTATTTATCATGGTTTGAATGAATTTTGTGTGTATTGACGATGCCGTAACGTGCGCTTGTTTTATCACTATGGTACGAAGGAAAGTTATTCACCCTGCCTCCTGCCTAATTCACTGTACATTACTCATGTTCTTTCATAAGAACTGCATTTTTGTTATGAAGCTCAATTGTGTTAGAATAAGTGCTTGGAAATATAATAGCCCTTCAGCTTTTCCGAAGGGAAACAGAAAATATGAGTGGGACAAATGTCTTGGGAACCATTTATTGGTTGGTTTTGTAAACCATTAAATCATTTTTAGCAATGAATAATTTAAGAGCCGAAATAGACAATCATTTATATTATTGTCCCGTATTGGAACCAAAAACCGCGTATTCTCTGTTAGGAAGAACTGCGGTCACAATTGATCGTTTAATCATTGTTATCACATTCTATTTTTTTTTTATTTCCTTATTTTGGATTTTAAAAGAGAAAAATCCTTATTATTTCATTCTGTCGCCGAATTCTCCCTATTTTAAATGGGCTCTGACAACTGGTAAATTATTTTTTTTTCATTCCTTCTTCCCCTTCGATTTAATGAAGACAGAGGTAAAGGAGCCTGTGCCGTACCTTCCGATCTTCAATTATAACTTGAGGATTCAAGGAGGAGGAAGATATGGGTATCCCTGAATCTTCTCTCCTGGCTCTGCAGGTTTTATTGAGGGCGAACACGGGGTAAGCAATCAATTATGACATTTGATATATTCCTTAGTTGTAATGTCCTGATGAAGCATTTGATGTCTTAAGGAAGTGCATTGCAGTGCTAGTAAACCATCTGTCTGTGTTAATTTGAATTCCGCATCCAACTATCCCTTGAGTCTGAGGTGATACTATATTTCTAGACACTATGTATGCTTACTACTATGTAGCCGCAAAAAAACTTGACGGTAGGGGTTTTTGCATCTTATAGCACGGCCACCGCTATTTCCAAAACCAAACAATGAGAAATGGCGCGGTGCTCTAAAATCCGTCTAAAACCACGTTAACCCACCGAAATTTTCTTTTTCTTCGGGCCTAAACGTGGGTTTTAGTTGGAAAAGGCCCATATTGAATATCCCTCCATAGCGGTTGGGGGCTTGGGGACGGGGAATGTTTATAACAAAAATTATTTCAAGGGTGGAACTACCCTTTATATTCTTATTTTTAAAATGGTGCTAAATTTGTGCCCCACCAATCAGATCTTATCTTAACATGAAAGCTTAAAACATCTATTGGTTGGGGCAAAATTAGCACCATTTTAAAACATAAAAACGTATTTTATTGAATCTCCCGAATTGTTTAGATCTTTATCCAACAGGTTCTCCTTCCTCAAGTGTTCTTATTGGTCACTAAAGGGCATCTGGTAATGAAAAAAACAAGTTTTCCTTTTTAAAAAAATGTCCCTATTTCTAAAATGATAACCTCTACTTGGCCCCACGTGTGTAGTTTTCCTAACTCCTTACCTACATCTCCTGCTCCTTTTGGTTCTCCGGCAGTTCCTTGTCCCAAAAGTCCAGGAATTGAGATTAGGAGCTTTCTTGTGTGAAAAGGTTTCTGCCTCCTCCTTGTCCTCAGGGAGGTACTCAGCATGCACCGGGGAGTCCCCATCAATCCCCCGGATCCATCTTTGCTGGCTGTACTGCGCCTCCCTATTAGGATAAAGTCATTTCTTAGTGTAGGCATCCTACTGCCCAAGCCACCATGTTTCGTTTTTGTTAAAAACGCAGCAGAAATGGACTTACTTGCTTGGTTCCCCCGGGGCTTTCCTCTGCTAGTACATGTTAGTACATTTCTGCTACTTTTTAAAGGGCAGTTGTGGTGGGCTAGGGTCCCTACACTACCAGAAAACCTTTTTTTCCCTGGGTGAGAGACCTTTATTAAATTGCCATGTACTGGAACTATAATTCTATTTTCCATTATCTGGTCCTCAATTTTTTAGTTCAGTATCCCTTATCCCCCTATTTCTTAGATATTCCATTCTAAATATCCTTACTTATCAGCTTGTCACGCAAAGTGCCTAATTATCACAGACTACTTCCCTCTGTGAGCAGTTTTATGCTGTCGCTTGGAAATATTACATAGGTTTTGACAATGAAATCTGTATGCTGTGTGCAGTTTTTGACAGTTAAATTTGTGGGGGGGAAGTCATAGTCACTGGAAGTGGAGTGGTTAAAAAAGGAAGGGGGATACTGCTCCGGAGCCAAACGTGCTGCATTGAAGGCAATGCAGCCACACACACACCTCAAGTAATTTCTACTTACACTATTTATTTAGATTAAAGGGGCAAGATTTTTAACGTTTTTCTTTGACACGTGTACGATAAGTTAGTTTG